>JARKHS020011873.1:0-161739 GCA_030143305.2 Amblyomma americanum
GAGCTCCATCAGTTCAACACACCCATCAATTGCTCCGGTCGTGACTTCAGGTACATGAGTTGGAGGCGTGCGCTCTTTTTGCGGCTGCATTGAAACAAGGGAAGGTGTCTCCGCACTGAGTTTAGTAGGTACTGCAGGATCCACGGATGACTTGAACGCAGCATTGGAGGTCATTATTGACGAGGTCATTTGCGCCACCATGACTTGCGATATGCACTCTGTTATTGAATTCACTAGCCGATCCATGACCTTGGCCATTGCCTTTTCAACCGCTGCAGCAATCGCATCTGTCAGACTTGAATCCACGACCGCAGTCGTCTGCCGTGCTGCCACACTTGAGTACCCGTACGTCCTTTCTTTAACAATAGCCATAGCCTCGCGCCTTGAGCACCGGCGCTTTTCTAATACTTCCAGCACCTTAACCTCCTCAGCCCTTGCAGGACAATTAGAATATGTGGCGGAGTGACTACCGCTGCACAAGCAACACATCTCATCTTTTGAACACCTTCCTACACGGTCATGATTTCCCCCACACACACTGCACCTTGAGCTCGACTTGCAGGCGTTCGCGCTGTGGCCAAACCTCCAGCAGTTGCGGCATTGAAGTGGCCTTGAAGAATACGGATCGACCCTGAAAACCAGGGGCCACACCTTCAACTCAGATGGACAGGAGAGACCCGCAAAGGTGGCAATTACCGTTTCAGTTGGAAGTTTTGTTTCCTCAACGACCCGAGTGCACCGATGTACAGAAATCACCCCTGCAGAGGAGAGTTTCTCTAGCGTTTCCTTAGGGCTAAGGCGTGGGTCAACCCCTCGCACCAGCCCTTTAGAGCACGCCAAGTGCGGCGGTATAAATGCGCTTACCGACTGGCTTCCAAAAGCTGTGGACGTTAACAAATCCATGATGCAGGCCTGGTCGGCCGACCTGCACACCACGCCTCCTCTGCCGTACTGCCGGACATCACCGATTTTTAAGAAGTGAGGCGTAATCGCCTGTAGCGCAGTCTGAACTGCATCCGGGTTATTCAGTCGAATGGCGCCACCATCCGATGGAACCAAGGCCACGGGAATAGTGCCGACGCCACCCCGAAAGAAGGCGTCCAGGGGAAGTTGGTTAGGGGGGAGGCTGGCCGACCAGGGGGAGTTCCCCTGGCCAGGAGAGGACGTCGACATGCGCCCCTAGCGACCTGCAATCGCCCTGCAAAAGCGAAAGACAATCAAGCAATCAGAAGCTATTGATACGACCAGACACCGCCCAGTGAGACCACGCCCGCCAGGGACAGCTTTTTCGTTAGTTTACAATCAGCTTTTGTCATCGTCCTCGGAAACTAAATGCAGCTGTGAGTGAGCGAGCAAAATACTATAAATTATGCCAGAAAACAGTAGTTGTCAATAGCTGAGCCATAGAACAAGAGCAATAAAGGAATGATTGTTCCCTTTTTACCGCCTTGTCCTTTCAAGCACTTAGTGACTTTACAGACTTCTCTGCGGAGTGGCTCACGTATCATATAGTGATCACCGATCACGCTGATCGATTACAAGGAGCCGTCCAGAAGTCCAGTCGCATGAAGAGGCTTACCGGACCGCCGACAGAAAATGTGGCACTTTGAATGTGTCCACATAACCTGACAGCTCAAGAGGTTTTGTGAATGCTCAATGGTGCGAACCAGCGGACGGAGGTTGCAGCATCACTTGCGGAGACTTGCACTTTGATTTAAATTGCAGACTACACTCGCGCAAGTTTTCGATTCTTGATGACTGCGTCTATGTAAATTGTCGCGGTGATGCTACAGCAGTGGGTTTGTTCGAGCTGACGAGGGAGCGCTGGCGTCTTGATATCATTTTTCGGTTTATGCCCTAAATGTCCAGTGGAAGCTAGCAGCGGGAGTCGCACGCACACAATTCATATAATGCGTACCTCAGATATGAAATCAAAACGCACCAGCAAGCATGCACACCCGTCGCAAGGCCGAGCTGGGCCCAGCACTGGCAGTGGACTGGCCAGCTAGTCGCGTGTTGTGTTTTAGAAAATGCTTTGACCGACAACCGAACGAAAGGAGGGGATGATTCAGTCTGTTGCTTAACCAGCCAACCTCTGGCGCTATGTAGCCTTTGTAGAACAATTGGTACAAACCTATCGAATGCCAAGTTTACATTGGCTACTGATGGTTATTCAACTTTGAATACATCAGGAAATTTTACCAACCAGTAAGTGTTTTATTTTGATTAGTGCTGTTTTACTTGCACATGTTCCAAATATTGCGTCGAAAGAGAAATGGACTCCAACAGCACCAGCGTGATTGCGCTTAAAATTGCGAGCTTGCTCATTCGTCAGAGGGAAACGAGGGCTCTCTATCCATTCCCACACAAGCTGTCCACCCTCTACCACATTTTTTACGTCTCCAAATGCACAAGGTGCTCCCCCTGTCAACCCTGTTCCCACATGCTTGAAGGCGCAACTGACTTGAAGGAACCTGTACGGACAGCGCTTGCCGATAGCTAAGGTTTAGGTGGTGGACTCTGCCTCTGCTGTCCTGGAGTGGGGATCCCTTCTGAACAGTAAACTTTATTCACTCACTCATCATTGCTGACCATAAGAACCCGCGCATCCGCCAAACCTATTGTGCTAGGACCTCAAATCATGTTCTGGACGTTAGAGAAAGTAGCAGATATTCCACTGAACTCACCACATTTCTTTCCAAGGCCTCCAGGTGTCGTCTTCACAGAGTTTGAGCCATCGGATCATGGTGATTAAAAGGGGGGAGCGAAGCTCGTCAAGGCGGAAATTCCACAATTTTTTCCAGTTTCTTCCAGCTGCTTTGGCAGATGGTAGTATTTTTGCTGCTCTCTTGTGAAGCCTTGATTATTCTATAATCTTCGCTGGCGTATGTCACGACCAAGAACAGGCTTCGGTCGATGCCAGTTATCGGTGATTCTAATACTGGTAGACGTTAATGTGGCGCTTTTTCTCCTCGTGGTCGCTGTAGTGGCATTCAAGTAGTCGCTCTCGTTTTCTTGGTGCAGAGGCTTGCGTCGATTGATATTTCAGCTGCGCTTGTGAGTATCATGGCTGTATTTTTGTCGTTCGTGGTTACTGTTTGGGCATTTCTGGTGGGATATCAATCGATTGTCTTATTGGCGTGGTCGTAATACCCTGACAGGTAGTAGTAGGAGAGGGAAAGGTCACCTACCAGGGCAAGAGCGGAGGAATGGGCAAACGGAAGGTGGCTGCCACCTGCCAGAGGTGGTAGGTGGCTTGTGAAGAGCTGCGCTCATACTTCGCATTACCGACTATCGTAATCGTCTCTCCGTTTTTCTAAAGCTGCGGTAATTGTTTTTAATAAAGTAGTCGTGGTGGTCTTTGTGCTTGTGGGACATTTCATAATGCATGACATTGTGACCTGGGTAGAGAGTATGTGATTTCGTGGCTGTGTTATGGTTGTTATACAATCGGAGCTCTTTATAATTGGCGTTATGATTATTTTAAGACAATATGTAACTGAAAATGTGCCGGCGATGGTGGTAAGGTTGTGTATATGTCGCGGTCATGGTGTTGGTGCGTTGCGGGTTTCTGGCTTGTAGTTTTCAGCGGTGGTGTTTTCTTCGAGTATGCTTGCAGCAGTTCTCGTTGAAGTGTGTGTGCAGTAGTTGCGATCGCTGG
Organism: Amblyomma americanum; assembly: GCA_030143305.2. Lineage (NCBI taxonomy): Eukaryota > Metazoa > Arthropoda > Arachnida > Ixodida > Ixodidae > Amblyomma > Amblyomma americanum. The sequence goes on from JARKHS020011873.1 coordinate 3,662, forward strand.
CACTGGTGTGCTCATGATTACCCGTGGTGCATTTGATTATTTGTAATTTTGTTAGCGGAACTTAGTGATGTGATGCTCATGACTGGTTGTCATGCCAAGGATGCGTAATATGTCGCATGAGCGGCTGGTGTCGCTCGCTTGAGGAATAATCCTTGCGCCACAAACTTCGGCGCCAGAAATGCGGCGATCTGTCACCGTCTTGAGGAATGCAAGCTGGGTTGAAAAGGACACGAAAGTTTGGAAGCTCCAACCACGGGTCCCGGCGCACGATCGATTCGGAGCACTGCGAAACGATTGCGAGTGGGGCGCAGCCTTGTATCTCCTCAGGAATTTCGTAGGCCAGGCGGAAGGCAGCGAAGCATCCTTGCGTGAGTCGCACCTTGCAGCCAGGCGATGTTTTCGGATCGCTGCCACCTGCAAAAAGGCAATGACTCCACTCCATATCACACGTACCGAATGAGTCCCGTGCTTTCCTTTCGCAATGTTTAGAAATCTCTCTAAACCTTTCTTTATGGCCCACGCTATCGTGACATTTACGGCAGTGTGAACAACGCTGTTGGCGAAATGACCCGTGTCCACACTGATCAAGAAATGAAAACAAGAGCACAAGCAGGCAGGCAGTAGAGTGGAAAAACTATAAAACAACGTGCGATAACTGGACTGGAACGGCTTTCGGTTTGGTCTGCGACTTTTCGAATTTCTCATGTGAGACTATAAGTGAAGATGGGCAACAAAATGCGCGATACTCTTTGCTTCCATTAGTACCTGCTCAAGAAGCTCCTGATGGCTAAGGGGTAGGTAGTTGCTTCCAGTTATACCGTCCCAGACGGTGCAGTTTCATGTTGCTTTACTGTGAAATATGAAAGTAACCTTTGTGAGACGCAATAGTGATATTTACGACCATTTTATAAAATACAACCCTCGCCACTGTACGCTTCGGCTTCCTAGTGCTCATCATAGACTTATGGGCTTGATTCCGGCAGTGGCGGGCGCATTCCGAAACAGGTGAAATGTGCAAGAACCCGCGAAATGACTCTTCGCGTGCTGTTAGCAGCCGCGTAGCTGCCATGCGATTTGAGGTTAGTTTTGCGAGTGGGGGCGTAGCCTTGTATCGCATCAGGAATCCCGTAGCCCAGCTTGTTTTTCCAGCTGGACAAGCTCGTAGTCATTAAAACGGCATTCCACTCTAGTCGGAAAATTCGGCGCATATTTGGAAAGGTGGCGCAGCCCGGAAGGAATCACGCCGATCGCGAAGCTTGGCGAAAATTTCCCTCGTTGCCGACGGAGAGCGCGTAACTGGCGTAACCTCGACGGTGCTGAGTGAGGCCCTCTACAATTCGCTCGAGTGCGGCGGCTCCGGGTCGGAATTAGTTTTCAGGAAGCCACACTCCGCGCCTGATCGCGACCAATGGCGACGTTTGCCTCGGCGGTAGGGTGACAGTGTGTTGAACTGCAGACGCTACGGGCATGAGCGGGCCTGCCTCGGCGCGAACTAACGTACAGACGCGGCGCGCCCTAGGTTTCAGCAGCGCCCGTAATTCACGATAACCCTTGCACTACCTTAACTGGAGGCGCAAGCGTCAGAGGTCGGCAGAAAACGGACGTGACGACACGACGAAAACTTCGAATCAGACGCGCGCCTCTCGTTGTTGCTAATTTGCACGCTCGATTATCGCGATGTATGTGGCTGACGCCTGAAGTTTTCAGTAGCGCGATGGAACAATCACAGCGCCGGCTGGCCGCGTCAGATTGGTGACAGCTACGCAGTACTTTTAAGGTTAGATTGAAATGTGTTTTGTGGAGACGGTGCACTCACCATGATCTGTTAGATTGAAATGTGTTTTGTGGAGACGGTGCACTCACCATGATCTTCTTGTCAGTCGGAGGTACAGGCCAAGAACATCTAAGGCTCCGTGGCTCTTTGGCGTTGACCGGAGGCTGGTGCGTTGTGCGGAGCCTGATAGCATTTCGAGAATATCCACGTCGATGTTGTCGCTCCCAGTTGAACATCCTTGACAGTTCTTGCAATAACGACAGTCGTAGAGCTTGTGGTTGTGGCTGTCCCGGTTGCTGTCGATGGCGTCCACACCTCATGGGTTTGAGAGCCGCTCTAGCCTACCGCTACTTGGCCGGGCAGTGAGCATGACCTGTAGGCCTGCGCGAAAGGGGTGCAACATTTAGGCGCCAGGAAGAGCTCGTAGTCTTACACTTCATGCGCTAGCATTATAAGAACAGGCAACGTAAGGGCGGGAGACTCAGCTACTGAAAATAAAATGACAGTGTTTGCACCTTTCCAAATACGCGTACAAGAAATAAGAGAAGTTTCGATTTTTTAAACTCTGTGCGTGTGTAGATATTGCTTCTGTTTTCTGAAGCCACCTCAGGGGGAGTCGACATAGCTGATCACAGCTAGTTAGGTTTTGCTCAGCTGCGTCCACGCTCGAAAAGCCTGCTCGTGACGTTTTCCCGCTCAGAGGGCCCAGTGGGTTCAGAAGTGTGCCTCAGAAGATACTGAAAGTAAATGTACTTAACGCCTCCAATATAAACTTCTGCTTCTCACAAACGCAAGAATTATTTTTGAGAACTCGACTGCACACGCTGATTGCTGCGGTGAATGGTGGAACATCACCTATATTGCCGTGCTGAATCGAAGATCTTTGCAGCCAGCGGCTATTCGCCGGAGCGGAAATTCCGCGGATGATCACTGTGCGAAAAAGCACGCAGAACTCTCTTCCGGTTTGACCCGTGTGTAGAACCCAGGGCATGATGGATTACGCGCATTTAGAGGTATTACCATTTTAGAGACGCAACTAATTCGAAAGAGTTAAGGAAATAGAAAAGTAAAATTCAGGCCCTCACCAGTTCAGTGTCACGATCATGGCGGCAGGCTGTATACGTTAATTTCTTGCCTGACGTAAACCGCCTGTCGTTCGAGCAGAGAATTACTTCTGTGGAATGTAAGATGCATGCAAGCGGAGTTACGTGCAGTAGCATGTGTGAAATTCATTGATATCAACAAAGCCACGGATGCTTGAAGAAAATTTCCTTATCGCATGACCCATGTTCGATCCTGACCTTGACAGCCGTGTTTCGATGGAGGTGAAACGCAAGAGGGCCCGTGTGCTGTGCGATGTCAGTGCACGCTAAAGACCTCCATGTGTTCGAAATTATTCCGGAGCCCACCACTAACTACGGCACCTTTTCTTTTCTTCTCTCAGTCCCTCCTTTATCCCTTCCCTTACGGCGCTGTTCGGGTGACCGCCAAGATGTGAGACAGATACGGAGCAAATTCCTTCCTAAATACCAATTATAGTTTATTGTCGCATGCGCAGCTTTCGCCATTCAGGCGAGAATAAATTTGAGGTGACGTTAACGCCACATGGTAAGTATCTTTCCCAACAACCACAAAGGAAATTTTTTCACAATGCTTGGGGCCGTTTAAGAAAATCGACAAGCAATTCATGAACTCACCGTAGTTACCGTCGCACAGAACCAGGGACAATCTGTCGTCGGGCCCTGCAGTCTGAACGGGAAAGGCTTCCGATTGAAATGGATGATGTCCATTAGGAGAATCGCTGGTCATGGCTGTACAGGCGCTGCTGGCTGTTCGTTCTCTCATTGCGTTAGACGCACCACAGGATAAAACGGTAGTCGCCGAGATTGCAGTCCTTCATGCTGCGTCCGTTTCAGAGGGCATGTTGATGGTGAGCGCCGTTGTCTTGGTCTTCATTGTCGTCGCCGCAGCAGTAGCATTCTGTGGCCATAAAAGGTGACGTGTCTTCTTGAGCCGGTTACCTTTGAAGGTGTGTGTTGTACCTCTGTGGGACCTGTGTTATACTCATGGTACAGGTGAGAGTTTATGTGGCTGGGCCGCAGCGTCTTCTCATGTGTGCCTAGGATGTCGGATAGCTGTCCTGGCTGTGTTAGTTATCCTGAGCTTTCCGGAATGTGAGTTTTTGGCGCTGATGGCAGGGGGCGCACACCAGTGCGTGATTGCTTTCTGTGATATCGTAGAAACGCTCCTTGCAGCTTTATCTTTCTGTGCTGTGACTTCACAGGTTTTTTTCTGATAAGTGGTCAAGTTTCTGATAAGTTGTTTCTGTCTGCGTGCTGCGCGTTGTTTTTGGTGCCATGTTGTGTCGAAAAAAAGTGCTGTCTCTGAGGGGAAGAACATTGGCGCTGTCGCAAAGGCAGCTATGGGCGCCCGCATGAGGAACAGTAGGAGTGCCGCTCTCGAACTTAAACGCCTGCACAGTGAATCCTGGCGCGGTGGAGATCTTCCAGCCTTGCTTGTGTTTCTGCGCAGACTTGTCCAGGTGTCACGAGAGCGTTGATTCAGCCGGATTCGGTGCTCGGTTGGCGTCTTGTCGTGACCTGCAATAACAACGCAACGAGTCCTTACAGTCCTGATACACTTGGCAAACCACACATTTCTCTCTTATTTTAGCTTTCAAATGTAGCTCGATGCGATGAGCGGCAAAGAATTTACTTCAGTGGTGCTTATGTTTCTCTCATGACTGCAGTGCAGCCCAGTTGTAAACAACCTGGAATGTCACGCTGATTGCTTTCGTTGCATCCAAAGTTCGTAGTAAGCGGACCTGCCCTATTACAGCCGAATCAAAGTGAGACAGGAGGGATGCGTATTTCTGTAAAACGTCCGTTTCGCATGCCTGTTTCTTGAAAGAAGGCCCTATCAAAACCTCTCCGGCGCGGCCATCTGCTCCTGGTGGCGACCATTCTATCAGACAAGGCACTTTAGGGACGCGATAACAGCGATAGCTATTGCGGTGTTGCCGGTAAATGGTGGTAGGTTGCACACTTGTCTACAGTCCTCGACAAAGTTGTAAGGACGGAGCGACGAAGCAATTCCAGAGAATGCACGTGCAGAACGTGTATTATACGTTATCACTGTGCAAAACTCTCGAGCAGTGCACTGAACTGCAGATAAAGCGGCACAGCTCGCAGCAGTTGCAAAGTTCTTGAAGGAAGTGTTGCGCGGAGGTAGAACCGCACAGACTGAGTGGTGCGCACTGCTCGACCGCTCTACACAAGGGCGACGTAGGCTGGCTGCCACGTGACCGGATGGGCCAGCAGCCGCACCTCGTGACAGGTATTCTGGCTTCTTATACTGCTACCATTGGTTCAGCACCGACCATGTGCGGTAGCTTCGCTTTCAACGTTGCCCACATCTTGCTCTTACCACGCTCTGCTTCCACTCTAAACGCTTCGCGTTGCCGGCATACACACGCGCAGCGATTCACCTTGTAGCCTGCCGGGAAGCGCTTGTTCCGCAGCTAACTGCAATTTTAATGGCGCCTTTTTATTGCTTTTAGAGGTCTACAATTTCTTTGGGAGCATCGACTATTAAGACGGGACGGAATACGTTGATGTTCCGCCCTTGTGGCTGTGCGCATCCCCGTAAACAGAACTCCGGGGTTTAAAAATCAGTGTGCATGTCGGTGGCTTAATTAGGCATTCATAAATCGCCATTAAATACAGCCTTCCTCCTCGTCCTCAGTTGAGAGCAGCCAGTTGGAACTGTGCTCCAAGATGCGGAGGGTGAACACTATTGATTGGACTACTGCGCACGATAACAACGAAGTGGTAGCAGGGTGCAGGTAACTCCAACCAGTCGTGCGTGGTAATAAAGCGTCTCGGGAAATAAGGCTGCAACGAATGCGGTACTGTTCGTGGAGTGCAGAACACAGCACAGAATGAAATACCGGTGGTCATGCGCGGCAATATCAGCGGCAATGGTGGAGAACGCCTTGTTTTACTAAGCACGAAAGGGACAACATCCCTTACATGGTCATATTTTCTTCCCAATCATGTGAGGATAACAGCCCGAACGAGGCTGTACTTATGCACGATGAGAGATACCGCAGAAAATTGCTCACTAACAACCAAGTAGGGTTTGACACACTCTAGCGTCTCGCAACGCACTGGGATCTTTGCATTTCATCTCCGCCATAACTCGACCATCATAAAAAATGCCTAATGAGAGCATTTTCCTCATCAAATGAGATCTGCGTGTGTAAGAGAGAAGCATAAGCGCCAGCCTGAAAATATTTATTGTATTCCAGTGCGATATCGCACATACACTGCACCTATTTCAACGAGGAGGACGCCACTGTTGTGAAAGCTAGGAGTGTGACAAGACAGAAATGTCTGAATGGCGAAAACTGAGCCGTCCTGGTTACCTTAGGAGGTACTCACCTCTATTTTCTTTTCCGTGGAGGTTCAGGCCGAGAGCACGTAAGCCTTGTCGGTTTTCTCAGGATTACTGCAGGCAGCCCGTTGGACGGACTGGCTGGTGATTCTCGCGTTGTTCCGAAGTTTTCGCATGGATTTTGATGACGCCGCTTGTGAAATCTTGATTGGTACTGGTACTGGTTGCGGCCTATACAGTCGCCATCGGTGGTCTCAGGGTAGATGTCCTATTCGTGATTCTCCTTCTCCCCAGAGATGTTTTGGGCGCCTGTTGATATGATGGCTGTGGTAATGTTCGCATGCACGAGGTTGTAGTTGCGGTCGTCCTGTTTTTTTTTTGTAGATGTAGCAGGTACGTGATTATCCTCGTATTGGTAGCCATAATCGCGGTAACCTTGTGTGTCCTAAATTTGTGTTGTTACAGACAACACCGGGGGTTTTTTCAACATTTTTAGGTAATGATCGTGCCGTACTTTTGCAGCCATCTTTATCCGACAGAAAAAGCAGTTTCAAAATATTAAGCAGACCCATATTAAACCGAAAAATATCAAACCGAAACCAAAACTTGATTCATGCGCACCGAACTCAGAGGAAATGACACCAAGGCCATTGCAGATTTTAAAATTGATTTGAGCAAGAATGATTTGACGCACTGCTGAAGACATGATGGAGAGGAACTGTCAAGGCGACTACCATCTGTACGATACATATGACAATACAGGAACCTCGTAAAGCTCGGAGTTGCCCATAAATTAGAATATTATTGCTCCCGCCTCAATAATAACGACGATAATCAAAAGGAACGAAACGTCCCACATGTAAGGACGGATAAGTAGAGAGCCTTACAATCTCTCGCAACAGGAAAAAGAGGTAGGCAAGGATCGAGTAACTGCAGATCTTTTAAAAAATTGTGGAGACATTGCAGTAGGCTAACTTGCCATCACAAAGCCGCAGTGCCACATGGCATGGGGGTACCGGATTCATGGAAGAACACTAACATATCTTCAGAAGCAGTGCGAACTATCAGCGCCGACAGGAGGAATAGAAGGGAGTACTACACTGGAAGCCTTCACAGCGAGAAATGGAGTCGGGATGGTTGTGCCTCGACTTATGGGCAGGCGAGAGGCTGCAGGTGTTGCGTCGTGAGTGTACTGACGCAGTACACTATCGAAATGCGCGCCAAATTGGGGTACATTGTGGAATGTAGTATGATTGGCACTGTTAGCGTTGTGCTGTGGTTAATGCCGTGATTTTGTGCGTTTTCGTGTTCGCGTTAGCTGTGCTCTTGTTTTATCAGTTTTGGTTGTGGTGGGTCTTGTGTTCTGCACTGAGTTTTGCTCGTCGCTGAACTTGTGCTGCTGTTATTTTGTCGACATCACGTGACAACCGCCGAGTACTGGCGGCGAAATCAGTGACCGACGAGTTTCGCACTCTATTTGTGTTTGCTGCGATGGTCTCAAAGCTTTGCAGTCGCCGGCTCTGAATCATGTGGAACAAGAGAAGTGCCGCAGGCTCTTGACGTCGAGATTGGCAAACTACTTAGCCGAAACGGACATGATTCACGGAAAGTCCCGCCGAGGAGACTTGTTTGATTGAAGCACACTTCTTCCAAGAAATGGCTTTAAGATATCTTTTTCCCGCTGCGTGGACGATCCTGGAATCCAGGTGTATGCCGTTGACGTATTACGTTCACAAGCGCTTGTTCACGTGGCGCTGAGCATGGACCATGTGAAAGCCTGCGAAAAGATGAACGTCGTCCATGTTGAGTACTGGCAATCTGAGTAAGATACGGGGCTGATTTGCGTGATGTTCGGGATGCCTTAAATTTAGCAATTGTGCGAAATCCTACCTGCGCCGGTATTATAGGAAAACAGAGAAATATACCTATATAAAACCGTCTGAATGCCTAGGATGCAAAGTTACGAGCCTTATGAACGTGCGTAGGAGACGATTTCAGGGTGGGGCAATTATAGAGGGAGTGGATTTCGAGGAAGAACGCACTGATATCAGTCGGGAAGAAATTTGCACTGTGCAGAGCCCAACAATGGTGACGCGAAAGTCTCTCAAATCCGATTGCTACGTGCACCTATACCGTGTCCCAAAAGTTATGAGTTGCACATAAAAGCTGTGCTAAGGGAACAACCCTATCATTAAAAAAAAACGAGCCGGGTAATTCTGGTTCTTTTCCAATGTTGTGTTTAGCTAACATATAACCTCAGCTTTGTGTGCGCCCCAATACCGAATACAAGAACCAACCAACTTTGCTTTCTTCACTGTTTTTAAGCGAAAATGGTTGAACCAAGAGAACACTCACCATAATCTCTGTGAAATGCTGTACCGAACCACTTCTACCGCGCTCGCTGAACCAGGTTGGAGTGATGAGACCTCAGGTGACCTCGATTTTCTTCGCAAACCTGCGAAGTAAAGCGCGGGTTGGTTGTTAGGCCAAGGCTTTCAGGGTTACAATCTCGCATCTATTTTTTTTTGCCACAGATACATTCTGGTTATTAACCGGAGTAACACTCGCTGTTTTAAAAGTTGATACTTCAGCACTCCGTGCACAGTTTCTTTGTGCACTGATTCCCGTATGCTGATAATAGCAAACGTGACCGCAAATTAGTAGACGGATCACATTGTAAGCTTGCGAAAAGAGAATCGGTTTGAGTATGACACAGGCTGAGGGCCTAGTCAAGAGCCCTGATTACTGTACAGATAGAAACTTCGTCTTTTGAAAATGCTTGTCACAATGAAAGAGCTTGCAAGTTTTCTAAAAGAAAGCAACCCTGGAAGCATGGTCTCCTTGCAGGCTCCATTATCATCCCCATTGCATCATTTTGGTTTCCCACAAATCCACTCACAGATGCCGAACATCTGCGTAAACATCATGATTTGTTTTCTAACTTAATGTAGGCCTCACAACAGTGTATGCCCATCGTTCGCTTTCGATACGAACCGCTGTTTCGTTGTCCTTAGATATCAAATACATTCTTGGAATAACAACAGAGCCTAGCTAAAGCTGTGCTGACTAGACGATTCCTTCAATGAGGGGAGCGCCTAGTGCGGAATGGTAATACGCGCAGCCACAGTGGATAGCGTTGGATTTCTTATCAGAAATTGGCATATAAGAAGAGATCTTTTGGAAAGTTTTTCGCAACATCACAGCTGGACTCAAAATCCGGTACTTTCCACCAGCGTCTTCAAAAAAACATGTTAGCCTGAAGTTCCAGCTTTGAGGTTTGAGGGAATTTCTGAGAGTGCAGAGACACTCAACGTACCTGTTATCGACGTCCTGAGGTGGCGTCCTTTATCTCCTCGAATCGGCCCACTGTTGCGATGCCGGACAAACTGTGACCCACGCTGGGGTTGTGATGCAGCGCTCGAGGTATTTCAGGCAGCGTCTGTCCAAGTCGCCCGTTTGTAGGTTCATTTGTCTGTTCAAACTGCACGGTATCTGACGTCCCGAAGCGGCACTTGGGCTATAAGGCGCCGTAGTCGAGGGCACTGCGTGCCATCTAGGGTTCTTTTTACTACGCTCTGACATCGCACAGCGCATGGGCGCCTCTGCGTTCACCTCGAGCTAAACGTCGCCCTATTGGGAAACGATATTCTCCAAATTGACGATTCTGTTCGTATACTGGCCCTCCGTTACGTGCAGTGGTGGTTGTAGTTCTGAAACTTGCGTGACTGGATGCATCTGTCGACATGTGTTGAATACATGTGCGTCGATGAAGTTTACTTGACGCTTGGGTGTGGCTGTACAGGTCCCAATGAGGTTGTGGCTGCTTGTACGTCGGAGGGTGTTGTCTAGTCTTCCCACGTCTGCCTGTTGTATTTCCCGAGTGAATGCGGTGACGTAGCTGTAGAAAGCGCCACCGGCATGAAGAACAGGAGCAGCGTAGTTATGGGAGTGAACCGGCGGCCCCGAGTACTCCCGGCATTGGAAAGAGGAATAGGGCTGGCCTGGACGTGATACTCGGTCGATTCCACAGCCCCGTAGACCTGGCACTCAGCACAAAGTTCGCAATGCTGGCAGCACCGGGGGATGATACCGGCTCCCTAAGCGGACATGTCGCCTCTGGATTCCTCGAGGTGGTGCAGCAGGCGACGATGGTACAGGTCACGACCACCACCAGGCCCAGTGCCACAGTGTGTACCATCCAGGAGGCTGCAAGAGATTAATGGATCTGTTCATAGTCCTTTGAAGGCTCGGAAGGTGGCTCAATCGCACAACAATTTAGGGCAGGTAGGGCTAGCGAAACGAATAGAGAGCTACTCAGAAAGCCAAGATAGCAATTGCGAAAGTCGTTCTAGGTGGAACACTGATAGGGTAGCTAAAACGAAAGTAAGAAATATGACGCGGTAATGGGATAGTTTTCCATGATATGCGCTTGTGGAAGGCAACTTTTTCAAGCATTACTAGCATCAGCCAAGTCGTTGTCACAACCGTCGATTCCAGAACAACCCCCTACTGCAGGTTCCATTGCGTACTTAGCGAGGCCAGTCATGTAAAAAGTGAGTATCATGACTATCACCCTCGCACGCACTTCATAGACAACCAGCGTACTTGCTTTTTGCAACATTTTAAGGGTTGGCTTCAGGTCTCGATGGGGATAACAAGGTGCATCAGGGGCGCTGTCTTCGGCTGTGACTGGCGCTGGTGGCCATTTTAATATTCCCGGCTGTAGTTCGGGGGCTTAGGTGCCTGCCCAGAAATTACCTCAGTTGTCGAAATACAGTCGACACATTTTAAAACGAACATGATGGTCGTGTGGACTGCGTTAATTGTATTCGAGGTCTGTAGCATGTGGACTTCCCATGTGACACCCAAAAATAGAGAACCAATAGCGCGGTCTTTTTCTCAAAAAATTTTCGATATACGCTTGCCAAGTTATGGAACTTTCTAAGCACTTCAGCGCAGTCACTTCTCCCTTCGCCTACTTCGTTGCTACCGATTGCTGTTATCGGGAACCGAAGAAAGCAATTATGGTACAAGCGTTTAATACAGCTGGTGCATGCGCACCCTCTACAACGTAATAGTGCCTGCTATTAGGTTCGCCCCAGTATGGCTCTGCCATGTCGGCGTCATCAGGCGCACAAACAAGCTCATGCTAATGGACGTCAGGTAATGTCAGCTGAGCTTTGCATCGTCGACGCATTCCAACAAATCCACATGCGGCCGACAACGTGTGTGTTCAACAGCGTCCTCCACCGTTCCTATATCCATAAACACAGAGGCCATTTTGATGCCATCCGCACTAATCAAAATCAATGCCACGGGGAACAGAGAGATCCGAACTGATACTTAGGCAACTGGTCTGCCACGCCAGCCTGGCGTCAAGCGCTGGTGGCATGCGAGCGACAGGAATCCTTGAGCGAGTTAATTATTGCCCAGGTCAAGTCACTTACCTTTCTGGTCAGGAAAGGCAGCACATTGTGCGCCACGCTCACGTCGAACATGACCAGGGCGTTTTTTTTGTTTTATTTCCGCCACAGTGAAATTCAACAAGTGATTCGGCGAACAGGACGCCCTTCATCACCACACCCCCCTCTAAACTTATTTCTATTAGCACAATCGTCGAATGAAAAAAAAATGCAGCATCGAGCCTAGTTTGTGCCGTGCCTACAACCTACAAGAACGCAGCTTCCAAAGTGATGCGCCTTGCAAACCTTCCTATTTATAGCCGGCAGCCGCCGATCACTCCAGTCCGAGCTCGGACACGGAAGAGCGGTAACGCGCAGCTCACTGCATTTTCCACCAATGGAAGGCGTAGGCTTTCGAGGCTTGCATTTATGACGGCCACATTTCTCATCTTTTTCTGTTTCTGCTTTGTTTGAGTCGTTGCGTTCTTTGCGTGGTAGGTGAGGTGAGGGTATCACAGAGCCTTGGAGACACTCATCGCTCTTGTAAGAAACTGCCCTTTCTGACTGCAGGACCTTGTTTATAGCGCCCCCCCCCCTTCCCTTCGCTCGAACAGAGTTGTGTGGCCAGAATTGTTCGCTGTAGCCGAGACGCAATGCCATATCTCTAATAGATATTTTGAACCTAGCACTGCCCTCATTCATATAAAGGGATAGTTAGTTATATCTGCGGCTCTGCGGCTTAAAGGATGCAGTTGCTCGCTCATTACTTGCAGGTGGTGCAAACTACGAACACTCTCGCCACTCAAGCCTCCCGCCTTCCCTATGTTTTCCCTCTTTTCCAACTTTCAATAAACTGGAGAGGAGGAATTCCCACTCTCCACTTCGTCATCTGCCAACCGAGGCTTACGACTGACGTGCAGATTGACGAATTGTTTCAACACAGGAGCTCCAAAGGTAGCAAACCGTCAACAGATACAGCCTAGCGCCCCTTAATTGGGCCAACTCTCAGTAAACGCTAGTCCCCGCGCTCGGACTGCGCGAGCTCGTGACAGCTACGAGCAGCAAGAGCCAGAGAAAGCCCCATTGCCGGATCGCCGCAGACATGTTGTAAACGTACAAATGTCATCCCACAAGCATATAAAGCAATCAATCACCCGCAGGTGCTCTGCAAACAAATACTAACAAAAAGGCCGAAAGGATGGAAGTGAACATGTGCTCTTTCATGCTCGTGGCCCATTCAGTTGGTGATAATGCAACACTCAAGGAACGCCCTTGTCAATGCCGGCGTCTGAAAGCAACGGTGGACGCACGCGTCGATTGCCGCGTGCACTACCGGCGCGGGGAAGCGCAACACAGCACAGCGCAGCGCAGCATGTTCTACGTATTTGTAGTTGTATGGGTGTATTCAGAATTACTGCCTAGGCTGTCTACTACACCTTGTGGAGCTGCCGTATATACAAGAGACTGCGTTTAGTTGTGGTCATACATGCTCAAAGGTTGCTGCATGAATTTGATCAGAACGTGTTTTAAGAACGGTAATACAAGACATAATGGCGAGTACAGAATAGACAACGAGAAATCAAGGACAGAACACCCGGTATGCGATTATTGTGCTGGGCGTGCATTCGTGACGGGCCTGCGGAGCACATAGGTCTGTGTAATGACTCCTCACCTTTCTCGAGCGTTGACCGGGAACTCGAAGCGATGGCGTACGAGGGTCATGCTGCTTGACTGTATCAGGTCGCATGGGGCGATGCCGGGGTCCATAGCTCAGCCCAGAAACTCGAGCCATTGGCTGGCTCGTTCGTCTGCTACGGTAGTTGTGGCAACAGCTGATCTTCAGGCCTGGCCACTTCGAAGCGGGCGTGTTGGGCTGCCTACGCCAAATGACCACTGCTTCCGCGCTGATGTCTCCATGTTGGCTTGCTGACAATTCGCTGTCTGTCAACCGTTGTAGGCGTCCAGGCCTCCGCACAGCACCTAAATATGGCTGTTGAATGGAAAGAAATATGGGGAAAAGGAACCCGTACACATGAGTACATAGAGTTTCCTGTTATAATCATGACGTTTCGGAAAAACAATACACGCTTGATTCTCTTTCACACGAGGTTCATGGTTTAGTAATTGACACATATCTCTTCGCATTGACATTAAAGGCGTGATGAAGCTTGCTAACTAGGAGTCGTGATTGTTTCAGCACGTTTGCGGCCGCTTATAGTGGAGGGTGGTAACAGCTGGGCGTTCAGAAATCAGGTGCGCTAACCTGCTTTCTAACCCCACGGCCAATTCCTGTGAAGCGAGCCTGCCTAGCCAGACCGTTAAAAGGCCGCATGGTGTCTGCCACCGCTGGGGTCCTGGACAAAGAACTCAATCGGGTTCTTCGGATGACATTTTTACGAAATAAAGAACTTTTTTTGCAGCCTCATATATGTGACCGTCGTTAAAAGCCAGATCGCTAAGAGGTATGTGAATCTCATCGCTGCGCATCGGTGGCACTAAGCCGTGCGCCGTATCTTGGAGGCCTCACTGCTCTAAACTCTTGGTTACGTTTCAGCAATCTGGTATATTTTCGAAGTACGCTGACGAGTGTGGAATTCAGCACCGATTGAAACAGCGGTATACAAGTGTCGTTCGTCCTATATAGTAAACGCGGTTGAGCCATGATCCTATCTTGCAGCGCTTGCCAAAATGTCCTGCCATACCACCCAAGGCAACTGCGTTTTCTAAATTCGAAGACATGATATGGTTATTACCAACGGCCGACTACAATTTTGCATTTGAAACCAGGCGCCTAATTATAATCCTTAAAGAGTTAACTATCAGAAATTAAGCAGCCGCGTTGGGTTAGTGACTTTAGCGTTTGGCTTCTGGTCTCAAAGTCGCGCATTCAATCCTGGCGGCGGTGGCCGCATTTATCAGGAGGCGAAATGCGAAAATCCCCGTGCTGTTTGAGGTAAGGCTACGTTGAAGACTCAAGGTGGCCTATCAAGGTGTGCCATTAAGCCTTGCAGCGTCATATATGTGATCGTCGTTAAAACCCAGATAAAAAGCCATTCACTACGCCGTCCCTCATATATGTGACCATCGTTAAAAGCCAGATCGCTGAGAGGTGTGTGAATCTCATCTTTGCGCATCGGTGGCCCTAAGCCGGGCCCTGAAACTTGGATGCCCTACTGCTATACTCTAAACTCTTGGCTACGTTTCAGCAAATGCGGTATATTTGCGAGGTACAGCTGGCATATTTCGCAGCTTAAGCCGTCAGAAAACATCTTATTAGAAAGTATAAAACCTTCCAAGCTTAAAAGACATCTCTTTTCTGATGTGCGCCAACACTAGTAATTAAACGCGGCAGAATCCATCTCGCAAAGCCTATTTACAAAAATTTTCGATCACCTTCACTTGAACAGGAATAATTAGCCTAAGTCTCAAAAAATTACATGAAAACTTGGCGACTGAATCTCGAAAATGTCTGCCAGAATATTTTAGGCCTGCATAACAGCCAGAAGCGACGATTCTGCTGCATACCAACACCGTTGGGGTAGCACGCTTAGGTATTTGTTGGGCATGAACTCACTGCAACATCTGCCGCAGAGTAGCAGGTGCAGTAGCTGGTCCGCTCCCATTCCAGTAAGCGTAGTACCATGGCTTGAAGGGCGCTGACTAAGGCGTGCGCTGGGCGCTGTGAAGATGCTTTGAGTGGATGTCGCAACTTTCCTGATATAACTTGTAGTTCCTGCTTCTGGTTCCGCTGCGTTAAGGTGGCAATCGGCGGTTGAGTTGTGCTTGCTTCTGGGACGTCGTGTAGCCGGTGCCTTGTCTTGACAGATGTTCTGGCCACTAAAGGCAGCAATCTGTTTGCGATGCGTGGCTGTGGCTGTTGACACTGCGTTCTGAATTCTCAATGAAAAACGTGTGTCGGACTGGCTGTCGTGAACGTGTGGACTCTGGGGCTTCAATCTCAATGGCTACATTTTCTATCGCTGAGATTGTTCGTGTGGAAGTGAAGCATGTTCCTGCTTTGTTGTAAATATGTTCGGCGAATGGTCACCGGTCTCATGAGAGAGAGCAACACTGAAACATGCCTGAGGTCGCAACGTGACGGCAGCGATTGGCGCAGCCATGAGGAATAGAAGGGGTACCACACTGGAAGCTCCAAGAGCGAGGCATTGAGTCACGATAGTTGTGGTCGTGAAAGCAGGCCAGAGGCAGCAAGTGCTAGCCTGAAAGTTTGAATGGTTGTGGTATGTGGTTGCTCTATGGTTGGTTTGTGCTACGTGCTATGACGGATCTCTTCTATTACCCTTTGAGCCTTGATCGTTGCTGTACTTGTGTGACTGCTAAACTGTAGAGATCGTGAAAGCTGTTAAGATTATAACGGTTAGAGAAGCGCGGCAGGACGAATTTGTCTATCTACGGCTGTGTTGTGTGTGCTGTGGTCTGTGTTTGGAACGTCCACTGTGAAGGATGAGAAATAGAAGTGTCACCGTCCTCTTCTAGATATCGGCCCGCATGAGGATGGGCAGCAGGGCCTAACTGGACGTGATTTCCAGGAACCTGCCCCTCGGCGAGTCTTTTGGACGATTCTGACGAAGTGACAAAACGGTTACGGTACTGTTAGTACTGCATCCTCGGTGACGTTATGAAGGTTCATAACTGACAGTTCCTAAAGTTACGCCTTCACTTGAAAAAGAAGCATTAGAGTTTGCGTCGCAGTTAGTGCGGTTGCCAGTGAACTCAGGATTGAACGCTGACTCTATGTGGCTGTCGTTTTGGGTGATGTTCGTGCGGATGTTACATTTGTTCTATCATGACTTGTGGTGCTGACACTTCTGCAGCAGAGATGAAACAGGCTGGGGCTGTCGTTACTGGCATGTATTAGTGCTCTGAGTGTAGAAGTGCGGTGGTTAGAGCGTGTTGTCAGTGTCGTTTGCTGGTATCCTGTAGCCTAGGTGCGTGTGGTTGGATAGGTCCCCGCTATGGCATGCCAGAGGTGTAGTAGTGTAGTGCTGTAGCGAAGCTGCTCCAGTGTTCGGTGTTATCTGTTGTGGGTGTGAATCTCTGTGTGTCGATGAGGCTCCGCGAATGGGCAGAAGCAGCAGCGCGTGTCGCGCAGTGAGGCCACCTCACTGCCTGCTGTCGGCATGAGGAAAATTAATAGTGCCGGGACGGGCGACCTGCACAGGAAGTCTCACAACTCCTTCGCACACCTCGTGCTCTGCACACAACGCTGTGGACAGTCAGCGGAGGGAGATAGCTGTGGCTCCGCAAGCAGATTCACGTCACCAGCGGATTCCGGCTAGTGTTGTAGCAGGCGTTCGCGCCGCCGCAGCAGGCTAAACTCCGAAGTGGGGGTGGTACCGAAATCTGAAAGAAAAAAAGTTTTTTTGGAGTCCTCGGAACGCTGGGTAGATAGATCATAGCTCATTCAATATACGAAACGTGATAAGGCATGATATCAATTACTGTGGTGTTAGCTAAATGGTGCGTTGGCGTAGTGGTGCTATTAGGGAGAAAGCGAAAGGAGCCAGCTGCACCGTATCTGCTGAAGTCAGGGCTGGAGCCCGGAGCACCACGCGGAAAAGGGGATATAATTATAAAGAAGAGTGAAAATGAAGAAAGATAGGAGCCCATGAGAGGGAACCATCTACAATACTACATATATCAACTTCCGATACTACATGCATCAACTTCCGTTCACGCGCTGTAGATCCAGAAAACACTGCTTCACAATGCCGTCTGAAAGCCTCGATCCGAAATAGAAACCGAAGTGGGAACGCATCCAATGCGCATTTTGTCTAACCACGCTTAAATGGTCTTTTTTTGTCTTACATAATGAGAGTTGTCTCCTTCGACAACGTGCTTCCAGAAAAGATGTCTGAACAGGGCGTCGCACCACATTCTTGGCGTTTTATGTTGGAGCGGACTGCTCTACGTAGCTGGATTTCAGATTTACTCACCTTACTCTCTTTCCCCGCAGCAAAGGCAAGCCGTGATGATGGAAGGCATGTCGACGCTGAGTAGATTGTGTGTTCATTGCTGGATTGCGCTGCAGCTGCCGAGGCACGAACATGATCGCCATTGATCGTCCTGGCAGGTTGCGGTAGGATAGGAGTTCTTGTAGTTGGCCGGAGTTGCTTTTGTTGTTGTGCTTACTCGTGCTTTTTGCACATTGTGGCTGAGGTGCTTGCGTTTCGTCTTTCTGGGCTTGTTACAGTTGCAGCTATGGCGTTGCGTTGTGGTTTTCAAGGCTGTTGTTGCTCAGATGTTCACGGTAACGGGGAAAGATTTCTAGAGGAATCCTCGAATGCTGTGTTTTCCGTTTCGTGCTGCGTTGCTATGGTTGTATGGTGTCATTGGCGTCTTGCGGGACTTGTGGGAGTGGTTATTGTTTACAGGAGTGTAGGTGGTCATGGAATAACCAGCATGAGGAATAACACGAGCGCCGCCGCCAGCTGAATAGCCAGCAAGGATGATATCGCGGCTCGCCGCTATCACGGCATACAGATGGAATGCTTTCTTCGTTAAGGACCCTCGCTGGAAACTATTTAGG
This sequence comes from Amblyomma americanum, assembly GCA_030143305.2. Lineage (NCBI taxonomy): Eukaryota > Metazoa > Arthropoda > Arachnida > Ixodida > Ixodidae > Amblyomma > Amblyomma americanum. The sequence goes on from JARKHS020011873.1 coordinate 21,783, forward strand.
GTCTGTGACGCGATATAACCCGGATGTCCAAAAATGCTCCAGTGCTGACTGACTGCTCATGTGCCTGGTGTTATCAGAGTCCAGAGGTGTTAAGCAACGTCGAGGGCAGGCGTGTCAGTAGTACTGGCAGTGGGAGAGCCTGCAGCGAAGAATGCATTGCACGGATGCAGACATACCCCACAATTCTGGACGAAAGCATTTTTTGAGCGGGAAACTTTTATGAACTTAATTTTTCATCTAATGCAAGATTTCGCTAAAACCATCAATATATCCGCACGTCACCAATTGGCTGGCATATTTTTGCTATCGTCAAAAGCTGCCCCCATTGATTTACAATGGCAGTCTTTACTGTTCGATTGGATTGAACAGTTCAGACTGCCGATTAGTGATGTAAGGTTATGTATGGTCATGATATATTGAAGATTTTGGTACAGATCAGAATAATGGATCACTACCTTCAATTTTTTCTGAAAAATGTTTAACAATTTTCATATTCTCAAATTTTTTGCTCGAAATTGTTGAACATGAGGTTTCACATACCCAGCAGCTCTTAAAAACATTCCTGAACGGGAAACCAGTTGTGAAAACAATTTTTCATATATTTTTAAGATTTCACTCTAGCAATCAACATATCTGCCGATCACCCGACGGCAGTTTGGATATTTTCTGTTAACGCTCTTGCAATCGTGAAAAGCGTTCCCCATCAGTTTTCTATGAGAGTCTTCACTTGTTTATGCTTTATGGGGGTTTAACATTTTCAAAGCGACTCAAAAGTATCTTAATGTTCCAATTTTCTAAATTTTTGGTCCGAAATTGCTGGGCATGAATGTGAACACTGTGCTGAGCGGTAGTTGAGTGTTGGAGGTTTCGGGGCAATTTATAGCCAAGAAAACAGCGCACAAGAGCCCAAGCAGGGCTTCTGCATATATAACATATATAGCACGTCTTTAGACTTGAAGGGCACACACGACATTTGGCTTGAGGTGGGAAAATCGTGTTTTGGAAAACACCGAAGACTACTTAGAAGAAATGGTTAAAACAAAATGATGAAAAAAGTTCAGCAAAAAAGCGAAACTTCCAAAAAGGCAAAAAAGGACAGCTGCGTTTTAGGTCATTACAATTCTCTCCGGCTCAGTTTACTCATGGCCATGTCCTTCAAAATACTAATGTTAGAATATACTGCAAAGAGGATTCATTTAACAAGCGAGGAATTATTTCAGTACATTTGCCTGTTCCGGTCCTGCCACGCACGATTAGAAAAAAAAATTGTTGCTGCACTCAACGTACATCTCGTCCCATGCCAACAGATGTAACAGTTCATACCTTTGGATGCCACGCTTGTTGCGACGAAGCAAGCCTCATTGGTTCCGCCTCGACAACTGCATGCCTGCACACCTGCGTTGTCATAGTTGTCACATTAGTCATAGAAGTTGTGGTCCTGTGGTGTCTTTTACCGTAAAACCGCCAGTAATCGTTGTGAGGAACTACTTATCGACGCCCCAGCTAATTCAATCTGTGAGGATTGGTCTATGTGGTGCGGATTTGGGCTTTTGCGTGCTCATTGAAGACTGCGGGTTACGAAGCATGTTGCATTCAGGAGCCGGGCAGTAATTAGTAGCAACGTTACCTTATAATTTATCATGAGGCCTTTAGGTAAAAGGCCTCAAAGGCCTCATGATAAATGCCTTTAGGGTCAAGGCCTTCATGGTAAATGCCTTTTATTGAATTTCTATAGGGAGACGGCGTTTAGGCAAAAGGCTTGTGGTAAAGGCATTCGAGTCATGGGTGTTTACGGTTAATACCTTTTAAGTGATTCCTATCGTCCTGATGCATTTTGTGTTGCTGGTCCACTAAGTATGTAGAATAGCACCACAAAATGACCGGCGTTGTAGTGACGTATATGTCACGCCGATTTCCCTTACACGAGATACTCACCTGTGTCACAGCACCACCCATTTTATGGTGTTAGCAGAGTTATTTCGATTGGAATCACAGTACTAGTGGTCACGAGGCTGGGCCTGGTGGTTGCGTAGAGAGCGGAGTTCTTGGCCGCATTGTTTGGCCAAGGTTTGAGTACCGTGATATCGTTCGCAGCGCCTGTCATCAAAGAAGGAAACAAAAACTAAGCGACGACATTTTTCATGATCTCCCAAAGCACACGTTATGCGCTCGCATGGCCATTACGCGAAATCCTATAGAGCTTGGTGTGGCAACGGCACCAATGGTGCCGCACTCGGTAATACGGCCATCAAGCGAGGCTGGTGACACGCCGTCAGAACAATCCCTTCGAATTTTGTCTTCATCAGTGTCTGAAACGACGCCAAACCTCTCCTGTCCAAGAGCTTGAGATAATGGCAAACTTGGAAAGTATGGCGTGACGTTACTTAAACCAGCGACGAAAAGCGAACAAAAACATGGAATGACGATTACGAGAGCCAGTAATACGAACTTTCAGCGCATCTCTCCACACGCCACCTGCTCCAGCTGGCAGATGAAGTGTTACGCTGCTAGCTACTCTCCGAGTTCTTCCCATGCCAGCCACCTTGCAGTTGTCCATACCTCCGCTCTGGCCGTGGCAGGTGGCGTTTATTTCTGCTACTACCTGCCAGCACGCCCCCTGTCACACACCTGCGCACGCCACCTTTCAAGTGGAATGTTACACCGACTACGTCAATGTCGAAGACTCCTCAAATGTACTCCTAAGAGCTACGCTCTGAGAATAAATGGAACCAGTGTCAAGTTCGCATTCGCTTCGACAAAGGCTGAGGATTCATTGCGGAAGGATTGACGTGATTGTCTGAGCAACTTTTGCTCGGTCAGGATGGAAGCAGATTTGCTGGGAAAGCGGGATCCGGGATGAGGGGTGACGTTTAACTCAATCTGCAGTCCCGGTGTCGCAAAGGCGGAGGAAATGGGCCTGCTGAGATATACTAGAACGACAGATTGTATGAGCAGAAAACAAGCTGACGAGCAATGCCAACGCGCCAAATCCCGATCGTAGAAAGAAGGAGATGCTGACCGATAGACCAAACGAGGTGACTTAGCGTTTGGTAGACACTGTAACAAAACCTCCTAGTAGTTCTTGTCGAGGTTATCTATGGCCTCGTGAATTAGTGTATTTGGGGAATTGGGGGGGGGGGAGGCGAGCATAGCGAAGCCGTAGCGTGCACCCTCGGAAATTAAGTGCGGCGTCTCCAGGTCAGAGACTGTAGCTTTCCAGTTCCATGGCATTACGAGGCCAGACGTTGTAGCTCTGTTGTTCAATTGAGTCACCTCTTCGGAATATTATAGCATTCGACTTGCACGGCGTCGTGAGGCAAAAGGTTGAAGGCTCTATGTCGGTATGACGAGACGTCGCTGCCTGGGTGCTGTTAACCTTCCAGCCCGGACCTTGAGGGAAGCCTAGCACGAGCGCTGCTGTACCTTCTCCGGATGGTCTAGATCCAGGTCGTCCATTTGAATCTAGTGACCACACATGACTAACACTGCAGGGCGCCGTGAATGCTTCAACATAACCTAGGTCCAATCGGTGAATGCACCCGCTGCGGGTAAAAGTCCATGCTCGAAAATGTGCAAAAATCTCTTAGTTCGTACCATGGATGCATTGATAAAGACAACCTGTTTGAAATAGAGTTCCGGTTTCCCGGCGCTGAGAAGTAGCGGTCAGGACGGCACCTCCATTTAACGCAGCTCCTTCTCCGAGAGCCAACTGTGTCACGTGATCAGAAGCAGTAAAAGTGGCACGGGACGTTCCCTGCTCACGCCATCAACTTCGCACAGTATTCTCTGGGTTCCGTCTCTATTTATGAGGAGGTAACCGTAGGTCGTTTTCATCTGAGGCACGCTCCGCCAAACGTTGGCGCCGAAAATTCCTTCTATAACCTTCTTTCCTTCGATAAACTTCCTGGCGTCAATCTTATGCTATGCAGGTTAAGTGGATTAAAGTGCGAATTAATGACGGAAAAATAAGAGCACCTAGGTGCTGCCTCGTAATATTATTAATACAGGACGTATTGTCACGTGATACTCCGTCGCGTGCTTGCCATTCCAGTTAACACGCTCGATAGGGTTAATCGATGGGAAGCCCTGCGGAGACCTGTCGACCTCCTGCGCTCAAAACGGCAGGAGTGCGAAGAAAGTGGCAAGAGGCGGTGCGGCCAGGCCTGCGCCCGTCCGACCTGGGCTGCTGACACACCGGGCAAGCTGCATCCTAGCAGCCACACCGAACATGATAGGCGCTAGTCCACAGGTATGGCACTGGTGACAGGGTTTCAGGGGGCCTTTATGCTGAACACATTCGGCGAACTTGCTGTACCGCAACACTGGGGGGGCACACGATAGTCGCAACGCCTACTGACTCCACCGCGTTGAAGAAAACGAAAAATTTGAGAGCACTTTTGAGGTCCAGCTTAAAAATATAAGCTGATAGCGCTAATGGATTGACGCTTATTTATGCGGAAGTGGTCATTCCATACATTCATAGCCCCCTGGGAGTTCTCGCACCACCCCTGGCGCAGTGGTGCAGTCGATAAGCGATGCGCCACTTCCCTGCGATGGCAGGTGCTGTCACCGATGTGGGGCTTGTGAGACCCAGGTTGCTCTTCCCGAGCAACTTCTCGCGACCCATCATTTAATTTAGCTGCCACCTGCCACGCTAGTCAGTTTGCTCACAATCTGGTGTGCAAGTTGTTATGGCCCCACAAGGTCACGTGACCTAGGACGTAGTTTGCCCACCTAGGTTTCCTACGCGGTAGGATGCTCCGGCCGGGAGGCCTCAAACGGCCGCCGACGCCAACGCTCGACAATTTTTTCCCGACATGGGGGCAATAACATTCTCGCATTAAAAGAGGAGGTTAAGTTAAAAAATGCATGCACTGGACCCAATCAACACCGAAAAGGAAAAAAAGGGCCCTTCAAACAGCGTCGAGCCTCACTGAAAAGCAAGGGGATTAGAAGAAGGGGACCTGGCCACTGGGCGGTCTTCTCTGTGCCAGGAGTCCATTGGCGCTAGCGGCTAGCCTCGCCAACTCTACCAGCAGACACATGTCTTTCAAGTTTGCTCAGAAGCGTCTCCCATTGCTCGGATAACTGATTTTTAATTTTCGGTTGTATGTGGCTGGCCAGACAGCCCCATGCAGATATTCACAAAGCATTTCTGTGGTCCACAGCAGGGGCTCAGTGGTTTTATTTCGTCTGAAGAGCCGAAGTCCGTCTGCAGCGGCACCCCTGCATACAGACGATATGCAAAGGTGCCGGGGGCTGCCGGATGTCATATTTCGTTGAAGAACACCCAGGATTTCCAAACAAACCCGGTGCCCTACAATACGCCACGCCTTTTATCCCACACAATTGTTTTATTAGGGCCCCCAGGTTTAGAGCACGCGTGCGATAGGTTTAGCATTCAAATAAATTCAAATAAACTGTCCATGCGCCGAACATCTGTTATCTCCGACGCAATGTTTCAAATATTACCAGAAAAACGGGAAGTAGCAATACACCTACTTATCCCTGAAGCGAACCATCTTTCTGGCAAAGGAAAGAAGTTTTATTTGATTTGATAAGAAAATCATCCAGAATTTATTTTAGCCAGCAGATAACTCATGAAATAGAAAAATACTGCAGATGGTATCCAATCCGATTACATTTCGCGTACGGTACTCTGCCATCATCATGATCTACGGCGGCGGCTGTCCAGCCCTCTACCTTCGAAGCTGTGCGACCAGCTCCGCCGTGGACTGTCCTGTAATGCAGTGTGGCGTGGACGTTAATCTGAAATGCAGAGCCTGTCAAGTTACCTCCGGCATCAAGACTCATTCGGCATCAACAGAGGTCAGAGAAATGTTTCTTCTCTGCTGTTACCTAGTAACAGCTACTCTGTACTACACTTCGCTAAATTGAAACCTACGTGCTAGTTTGGTGATAGGGGAAAAAGCGGTAGCGCTGGCGCTAGTCGGACAGGTGGTCGACAGTTGCTACCCCGCTAGAACATGCTAGTAGTCAATAGTTTTTGGTAGTCATCCATTTACAGCCAACTACTCCATGAATTGACCTCATATGAAAAGCTTAAATCTCAGAAGCCTGAACCATAATCAATGCTCACCAGAGGGTCTAACATACTGTACATTTTTCAGCAATTAATGCATCCCTAATCTTTAAAGATGGCCCCAAAAGAGCGTGATGAAATCTCCCAATAATCACGGCAGCACTTGGATGAAATGCGCAGGATTCTCAATATCCCTGGGAGTTAAATCCATGCTCAGCACCAGGTTGAACATGGCGGGTTGTTGCGCACATAAAACTCGCTTTGTGGAAAATACAGAGGCGGAAATCACCGGACCACAGAGGTCGGAATGCCACAGAATGATTGACACTGAGAACAAGGATAAGACTATCTCTATCAGTAGGGTACAACATTATAATTATAGACTACTTTTGAAAAGTTTTAAAAATAAACAATCCGCAAAAACGGAATACCAGTGGTGTCACCACCGGCTCATTTCGCATTTAAACTGCGCGCGTCGACATTGAATTTCTGGCACCATTCACTTCAAAGCGGCGGCAACCATTCCTTTTTGGTAAGGACGACCACGACTTAATCGACTGGCGGCAATAACAAATACAATTTCCTCGCCGATAAGTAAGTTCTTTGCTGGCGGAAGACAAAAGTCAACATGGATATAGAGAGCCAGAGAAACAATTTTTTACAGAGAATAATCATTGGAGTTTTCAGTGCAGTAATGTCAGCTCTCGAAAAATTAACCTGTTAGCTCAGTGCTCTTGCATAAGACTTTCTCAAACGTGTTTGACCTGGCACTGCCAGTGAAACAGGTTTCATTGTGAAATGCGGAGCTGAAGAAATCAAACTATCGCTGTATCCTCAATGCTATTTCACTGGGACACTGCGGCATTCTTAAGGGACGGAGTACGTGTTTCGCAATTTCCCAAGACTCATTTCCTGAACATCTTCACACCAACCCCATACATAACGCGTTAAAAGAATCTCGTAAGCCTGCAGATAACAAGACGCGGTGCTCCTAACAGCGCCCCATGCATTTTTATCCAAAAAGCCAGAAGATTGCATGCGACATAGAGCGGTCGTAATGGCCGCAACCATGCACAACAGCAACGCATTAAGCGAGCTTTATGTAACGTCAAATGTAACGGTAAAAGGTACTGGCCACACATGTTGAAACGTCCGATGGGGCGTATGGAAATACTAGACAAAACGATTCGCAGGGATTGGAGAGCTCATGCTCAATTTTTCATCGACTGATGCCGAGTAGACAGTCCCGCCACTTGCGGCATCAGATGAACTTCCCAAAGCAGTTCAAAACAGTTTAGAACGTGGAAATGTTTATTTTGCTCACAGGCAGCGCTGCCATTTGCTATGTTGAGAAATAGGCCTGGTTCTGGTTGGTTGTCCATCGATTTTTATAACTGTTTTTTCTTGCGGAAGCCTGATACGAAGTGGCGTTCTGTAATTTACCTCATGCTGCTGTCGATGCCTACAAGCTCAGAGTGGAGGGGTCTGCTAATATATTGCCGCACTTAGTTTAGCCATCACGCTACTGGCTCCCCCATGCGGTCTGTCTTCGACCTTTGTCGCGCGCCGGACTTCGTCCTCTTCTGCTCGGTGCTAGGCCCTGCCGGCTACGCTCTGCGCAGTGTGCTCGCCAGGTACTGTTCTGCCAGGGATTGAACGTTTTTTGGTGCAGCTGCTGGGTAAGATCTATGTACGAAGAGGTTCCAGGAACCTCCAGCGCTCAGCCACACCCCCTGGACACGACACCTGTCCACAAGTCAAGCCGCCGCTTGAAAGGCTTAGCTCCCGAGTACAATCCCCTCGCCGCGCCATCCCGCAAGATGACCTTTACGGTGGCCAGCCAGACCTTCCAGCAAACTGTGAGTCCGCCACCGCTGCTTCTTCATTCGCCTCGTACGCCCGCGCCGTTTCATGGTGACAAGTTTGAAGATGTGGAGGACTGGTTGGACGGGTATGACAGGGTCTCTCAATTTAATCTGTGGGACGAGGACCGCAAGCTTCGGAACGTCTACTTTGCCCTCCAGGACGCCGCCAAGACGTGGTTCGAAAACCACGAGTCCGCCATCCACACCTGGCAAGACTTCCGGCGCCAGTTGCTGGATACGTTCAGCAGCAACGAGCGGAGGGAGCGTGCTGAATTGGCCCTGCAATCAAGAGCGCAGCAGCCAAACGAGAGCGTGGCGATGTTCGTGGAGGACATGACCCGGCTTTTCAACCGCGCTGATCCTTCGATGTCGGAAGCCAAGAAGGTGCGCCATTTGATGCGGGGCGTCAAGGAGCAATTGTTCGCTGGGCTCGTGCGCGATCCTCCGGCTACAGTCGCCGATTTTGCAAAGGAGGGGGCAGGCATGGAGAGCGCCCTGCAGCAGCGGTTTGCTCACTACGGCCGTTCCTCAAACATCACTGCTGTGGAGTGCCACATGCCGAGGCCCGGGGATGAGAACACCTCCCTCCGAGAGCTCATCAGGAGCATCGTTCGCGAAGAGCTGCAGAAGCTTCGCTCTGTGGAGCAGCCTCCTAGTGTCACCGCCATCTCGGAGGCTGTCCGTGACGAGATACGCCGCACGGTGCAGCCCACTCCACCGCCGCCACCGCCAGCGCCCTATGTGATGACATACAGCGAGACATTGCGAAGTCCTGCGCCACCACCGCCGGCGTTCTACTCTCCTGCCCCTACCGCGCCGTCCCACCGATTCCCGCATACGACACCGCTGCCAGACGACCGCCCACCCGTCACGAAGGCAAACATGTGGCGAACGCCGAACAACAGGCCCCTGTGCTTCCATTGCAACGAAGCAGGCCACATCCGTCGTCACTGCCCGTACCGCCGGATTGGCCTGCCCGACGCACCCCTGCCGCGCTATGGTGAACGACCCCGCGAGATCGATCAGTACCTAGCGGCCAACGTCCCACCTGTACCCACTGCCCAACGTCAGTCCAGGTCACCATCGCCTCGACGGTTTTCTTCACCAGTTCGCCAGTCCTACGTCCGCCAGTCCTCCAGCCCGCGCCGGGAAAACTGAGGACGGCGATCCCCGGAGGTAGGGCCGCCGTCACCGGACATAATGACGAACATCCTCCACTCACCGACGTTAGCATGCGACCCGACCTCCGACCCCACGCCGCGACGACCTTTCGACGCCCAGAGACGCCTTCTTCGCTTGACGCCTCAATTGGAGAATCTGAACGACCCTTAAGTCCGACGACTTTTCGACGAACGGAGACGCCTCCGCTTGACGCCTCAACCCGACCGCGAGAACGATCCCCTAATCCGACCTCCCTCACACAGCGTTTTTCTGACGGTGACCAAGCTTCGGCTGAAATCTCGGTCATCGTTGATGGCCGCCGCGTGACTGCTCTCGTAGATACCGGCGCCGATTTCTCCGTCATGAGTCGTGGTCTGACGCTTGTCCTGAGGAAAGTACTGACACCTTGGCCTGGAACACACATCCGGACAGCTGGAGGCCATCTGGTGACACCGCTTGGCGTCTGCACCGCTAGAATGGAGATTCGTGGTGTCATCTTCACTGCCTGCTTCGCTGTGTTGGCTCATTGCTCGAAGGACCTCATCCTCGGGTTAGATTTTCTTCGGGAACACGGTGCGATAATCAACCTCCGCGAACTTGTCGTGACGTTCTCACCTCATTGTGCCATAGACGACAGCAGCGAGCCCGACAGGCCTGTTTTTCGCGTGTTTGATGGCAATGTCACGCTACCACCACGCTCCAGTTTGTTTATTACGGTGGAATGCTCCAACCCACGCACTCCTCACGGGGTTGCGGAAGGTAACCTGTCGTTACTGCTGAGTCAACAAGTCTGCGTTGCGCGGGGTGTTACTTCCCTCCGCGGACGGCGAACGGAGCTTTTTGTTACGAACTTTAGCGCCGAATACCGCCACTTGCCTCAAGCAACCGCCATAGCCTATTTCGATGAAATTAGTGACTCAGTCTCCCACTGCGCCTGCTCCCTCAACGATACCCATGTATCGACGTCTGACGCCCCCGTTATGACTGACGTGAACCCCGACCTAACCGCCGATCAGAAACACCGCCTCCACATGATCCTCGACTCTTTTCGTGACTGCTTTGCGACCACTTCTAAAGTTCGACAAACACCGGTCGCTAAACACCGCATTGTAGTGTATGAAGGCGAGAGGCCTATACAACACCACCCCTATCGAGTATCTGCGAAAGAACGGGAGGTGATTCGGAGGCAGGTTGAGGAAATGCTCCGCGACGAGGTTATCTAGCCGTCAACAAGCCCGTGGGCTTCGCCCGTTGTGCTGGTCACCAAGAAGGATGGCACTCTCCGATTCTGCGTCGGCTATCGTCGCCTCAACAAGATTACTAAAAAGGACGTTTATCCGCTGCCCCGAATTGATGACTCGTTCGATCGCCTGCGTCATGCCCGATACTTTTCCTCTCTTGATCTACGCAGTGGGTACTGGCAGATCGAAGTCGATGAACGTGACCGTGAAAAGACCGCGTTCATAACGCCTGACGGTTTGTACGAGTTCAAGGTGCTCCCCTTTGGACTGCGTACCGCTCCTGCCACCTTTCAAAGAATGATGGACACTGTCCTGGTTGGCCTCAAATGGCAGTCGTGTCTCGTCTATCTTGATGATGTGGTTAATTTCGCTGCGACCTACAAAGAACATCTCAAACGCTTTAGTGCAGTATTGACGGCCATCCGATCAGCCGGTCTATCTCTAAAACCCGAAAAATGCCACTTCGCGTACCAACGGCTTAAGTTTTTGGGCCATATTGTGACACCTGAGGGTGTCAGCCCCGACCCCCACAAGACGGCTGCTGTGGCTGCGTTCCCGACACCCACTGATAAGCGAGCTGTGCGCCGGTTTCTTGGCCTCTGCGCATATTACCGACGCTTCGTGAAAGACTTCTCCAGGCTGGTTGAGCCTCTCACACGGCTGACAAAAGACGATCAGCCTTTCGTCTGGGCACAGGAACAGCAGGACGCCTTCGAAAAGCTCCGCAAACGCCTACAAACAACGCCCATTCTTGCCCATTTTGACGAGGAGGCGGATACAGAACTTCACACCGATGCCAGCAACATTGGCCTCGGTGCAGTCCTCGTCCAGTGGCAAGATGGTGTTGAGCGTGTGATTGCTTACGGCAGCCGCACGCTGTCTCGGTCCGAGGCCAATTACTCAACCACTGAAAGGGAGTGCCTAGCTGTTGTGTGGGCGATAACGAAGTTCCGGCCCTACTTGTATGGTCGCCCGTTTCGGGTCGTGAGTGACCACCACTCACTGTGCTGGCTCGCGAATCTTAAAGACCCCTCGGGCCGGCTAGCTCGATAGAGCCTTCGCTTGCAAGAATCTGATGTAACAGTTGTCTACAAGTCGGGCAATAAACACAGCGATGCAGACTGCTTGTCCCGCGCTCCTATCCCGTCCAGCTCTGATGACCTCGAAGATGACCCCCTCTTTATTGGTGCTCTGACCACGTCCGACCTCGCTCAACACCAGAGGGACGACACGGAATTGCGGCCACTCATCGATTATCTTGAGGGTACCGCCTCGTTACCGCCTCGTCTATTCGCGCGTGGCTTGTCGTCGTTTTGCTTGCGAGATGGCGTCCTCTACAAACGAAATTACGCCCCGACGGACTCTGGTTACCTGCTCGTGGTTCCAACGGCGCTCCGCACTGACGTTTTGCAGGCATGCCACGACGAGCTTCCTTCCAGCCACCTCGGGTTTTCTCGAACGATGGCTTGAGTTCGTCACCGTTATTACTGGCCCAGGCTTTCTGCCACTGTCAAGCGTTAAGTACGTACTTGCCGCGAGTGTCAACGTCGGAAGAAACCACCTTTCAAGCCGGCTGGCTTGCTCCAACCCATTGCTCCGCCGAGAATTCCTTTCCACCAAGTCGGCATGGACTTACTGGGCCCATTTCCCACGTCATCATTGGGTAATCGGTATATTGTGATTGCCACCGACTACCTCACCCGGTATTGTGAGACGAAAGCCCTTCCCCGCGCCACTGCTGCTGAAATTGCTGACTTTTTCATCATCAGCATAGTCCTCCGCCATGGCGCCCCTTATGTTGTTTTAACTGACCGCGGCACAGCGTTCACGTCCACGCTTACTCAGGAAGTTATGCGGCTCAGTGGCACAAGTCATCGTAAGACCTCAGCTTACCATCCTCAAACCAACGGCCTAACCGAGCGCCTCAATAAGACTATCGCTGATATGATTTCTATGTACGTCGACGACGACCATAAGAACTGGGACGAAATCCTTCCGTACGTCACGTTTGCCTACAATACTGCCCTTCAAGAGACGACGGGGTTCACGCCATTTCGTTTGGTACACGGCCGTGAAGTCGTGACTATGTTGGACACGATGTTGTTGCCGGATATTGCCCGCCCATCCGTTGCCGACGCTGATGCATTCGTTCGCCATGCAGAGGCTGCCCGCCGGCTGGCTCGGCAACGAACCTGCGTGCGGCAAGAAGTCGATGCTCACCGCTATAACCTCCGTCACCGCGAAGTCATTTTCCAGCCTGGCGATCAAGTGTGGGTTTTGAGCCCCATCCGTCTGCGCGGTCGCTCCGAGAAGCTTTTGCGCCGTTACTTCGGCCCCTACGAGGTACTCCGCCAACTCAGCGACGTTACGTATGAAGTGCGCCCGCAAGGGAGTGTTCGTTCTTCCAGACGCCCGCCGACATCCGAAATTGTGCACGTCGCAAGACTCAAGCCATACCATGCCCGCTAGGACAACTCTCACCCCGTTCGGTGCCTGGAATTCTGTTAACACCAACACGTGGCTCCCCCTCACTGTCAGGCATCGAGTCGATGCCTTTCCAGAGGGGAGGGGCAATGCCGCACTTAGTTTAGCCATCACGCTACCGGCTCCCCCGTGCGGTCTGTCTTCGACCTTTGTCTTCTTCTTCTTCTTCTCCTCAAGTAATATGGCACATACCCACGTGGGGGGATTGGCCAAGGTATAGGGTAGAATGCCAATGAAGCATTTGCGCGGGGAAGGAAACGTCAGAAGACTGAATCAAGATAAAAAAAAATTGGGAAAAATAAAATGAATTCAAGAGGTATGAGTCATCCGGAATAGAATCAATCTAGCCTTTTTGGACATGCGAAAGAATTTTGTGTATAGCTAACAGGATAATCGATTAGTTGCACTTATGTAATCGTGAAGGTAGCCGCATACACTGCTTAACGGGAATCCCTTGGCACTCGCACCGAACGATAGAAGAACTGTAAGAGACAGAGGCAGTCCTAGTCTCGAAAGAGGAACCTCCAGATATTGCTTTCTCTGAACCGCGAACCGCCGGCAAGAGAGGAGAAAATGATCGATTGATTCAACTTGCCCACATGATACACAAAGGTTTGTCGCAGCGAACCCGCACCTGCATAAGTACAAGTTTAAGTGAGGGATTCTACATCGCAGGAGCGTCATGGACACTTCACAAAGCCTTGACTTACACCACCGGATATTCCATGGGTACTTTAGGTGTTGAAAGTCCACGGTATTCAGCAACGGATCACTCAAAGTGGCTGAAATATGTTGGAACCGCTGGAAACGTGAAGCTGCTAACAGAATGAGGTGAGGGACGGGATATATTACAGGTGCGCTGAGAGCTGACCTTGCCAATAAATCAGCCACCTCGTTAAAATAGACGCCTGAATGCCCAGGTACCCAGACCAAACGGATCTCGCGCACTGTGCTCGGAACAAAAAACCTAAGTGAACGAGTCAAGAAAGATTTTTCCGAATTTTGGAGAGAGACAATAACTGAAAGGCAGTCTGTGAGAATAAGAACCCGTGCGACATGTCTGGGAATTTTGAGAAGAGCCAAACCAATGGCCAAAAACTCTGCGAAGAATATAGGAGTATAATCAGGGATACGAACGGAGTAGCTCCAATCTAGATCCTGCGAATATATGCCAATCGCCGCCTTCTCACAGCTGCCGGAGGCATCAGTGGAGAGAACAGTATGATGTGGAAAATTCTGTAGGTGTTCAGAAAGAAGACCATTTAGGGTATGTGCGGGCATATGCTTCGCATGGGACGGGAAAATAAAGTCGTAATAGAAGACGGGATCAGCCTGCGTGTCAGCAACTCGTTGCAAGGAGATCAGATCAACCTGAAGCGGAGCTAACAAATTCTGCGTGAACCTAACTTGCGGAAGCTGATAACGTGGCCAGTGATTAGTCAAAAAAAGGTGTGGTTGGGATACAAAAATTGGAACACTAACGTCTGGGGCCGGGTCAAAAGACTTGAGGAAAGTGCGCACTGTTAGAAGTTGGAAGCGGGAATAGAGGTTGGGGATACGCGCTTCCAGATAAAGGACAGCGTTGGAAGCTGATTTTGGGAGCCCGAGGCATAGCCGTAGGGCACGTCTTTCCAGTAAGGCTAATGGCTGCAGCTTGTAGTTCGCGCTACCAGAGAACAAGGGGCAACCAAATTCCAGAATCGGTCTCATATAAGCCTTATAGAGCAACAGTAGCGTGTCACGACGCATGCCAAACTTTTTATTGCCAACTCGGGTCAAACGGCCCAGTGCACGTTCCCCTTTAATAACATTATTCTTAATATGGTGTCGCCAGTCCAAATTTTGGTCATAAGTAACACCTAGGTATTTAACCGACTCCACCTGCGGAATTGGAGTGGAGCGGTAGGCTAGCGAGATGTACATAGGAGCGGCGGGTGGAAATACCAGCACGCCGCATTTGCTGACATTAAGTGATAAATTGATTTGGTCCAACCAGACTTCAAGAGCATTCAGATATGCCTGCAAATACCCGTAGAGCACATGAATATCATTTGCTGATGCGAAAAAAGCTATATCATCTGCGTATACATAAACTGTAACGTTAGGATGAATGGGGATGTCCCGAACTAATATGTTGAAAAGCAGCGGAGAAAGAACAGAGCCTTGCGGCACACCTCTTTGTCGCGCGCCGGACTTCGTCCTCTTCTGCTCGGTGCTAGGCCCTGCCGGCTACGCTCTGCGCAGTGTGCTCGCCAGGTACTGTTCTGCCAGGGATTGAACGTCTTACCGGCGTCCGTGACAATATTTTGCGCCGGCAGCAACAGTACAGCACGGGTTAAAATTTGTGTCCCTATTGATTTGACTGCGGGAGACCATCGAAGCATCATACAGCCAGTTTTCGTCGTATTACGGCCCGCCTCATAGCACCAGTTTCGTTGAAAGGTTTGAAAGCTGTATTTTCTTCACATAAATGCTTAAATGCGCTGTATAGCACTCGCGGTGGCTCATTGGTTATGGTGCTCGGCTGATGACGCAAAAGATTCAGCTTCGATTGCGTCCGCGGTGGTTGCATTTCGGTAGAGGTGGCAAAATGCTGCAGGCTTATGCACTGTGCTATCTCAGTGCACGTTAAAGAACCTCGGGCGGTAGAAATTATCTGGCGCCCTCCATATCGGCGTTCTTCATAGCCCGAGCAGCTTTGGAACGTTAAACCTCACAAAATAAACAAAAAATTAATTGTGAGGTTGCTGCGTGTAAACTCACCGTCTTGCATGAGATTCTCTTGTCCGGTAGATTTAGACGCTCTGGGAAGCCTTCGCGGAGCCGCGATGACGATCCAACGCTGCCACGCTGTGCACAACGCTACCTTCGGAGCGGTGCCCTGCGCTGTGTAGGTGGTGCCCCACTTGTGACCGGTGCTTCTGTCTCTATCGCTAGTCATGCTGTTTGTCATGTCTTCGCAACGTATTTACTCCTCGCTCTGTTCAGCTAAGTCTTGGGCTCTCGACAGCTCTAGATATTATGGGCATGTGTGCGCTGTGGTTTTGCCAACCCGTGTGATGGCATGAAACCCTACGTGTCGCTGTTTCTGGCGTGACCGCTGAAGCATGGTTGCAATGTAGTCGTGAGTAATGCTTTCTACCAGGTGTTTTAGTGGTTACACCAACAGATTTCATCCAATGGGAAACCTACCGTAATGTTTGTGCTGTGTATTGTGAGTGCCTGTTTGCTGTGACCGCTGTTGTATTTGATAGTCATGGCTGCCGAGGTGGCAACAACTGATTTGTTTCTCCTCGTTGACATTATGAACTGCTTGTTTACGGTGTCTCACTGCACCGTCGCTGTGTTTCTTTGTTCGTGCGGTGTTTGTGGTTTCGCATCTGCTTAAACCTACCAATGTCATAATACCTAAAGTGCTGTTTTTTCGTTTGTTTTCTTTGTGATGTGTGTATTTTTGTAGTTCTAGTGTTCTGTCTTTTTTATGAGTGTCCTTAGGCATGTTGCTGTGTTCGTTGCGAAATGTGCTGTGTACAGGAGGCCCCCCATGAGGAGCAGCTGAAGCGTAGCAGCAAGGAATGCCTAAAGAGGCACTCATTGCCGCCACCAAGAAGAACTGGAAGAGTGCCGCTGCAGACACCAAGACTCATGTCTCTTGAGAATGGGCCATTATTCAGGGCATTTGTAGGCGACGACTGCGTCCCAGGTGTCCGCCGAGAGCTGCGTAAGCATGACACGACACAGGTCACCCAAGATTGTTTGCAGTAGCATCGTGGAATTTTCAATGACTTCGAACACATGCACGGGGCAGCGCTTTTATGGTCAGCCTAATGGTGTCGCACCTGGTAATGTAAAACACGCGGCTTCATGCCACCGTTATCTTAGATAATTTTTTTATTTATGGATACTGCGATCTTGTACACAATATCATAGCATGTGGGAAACATTGTGTTCGCATACAAAAATACAGGCACTTACAAACGAAATAGAATTTTACACAGAAAGTCAGCAAGAAAATACCGCGGCAAGGTCGTAAACAAATATCATTTCAAGTGCCCTTCAAACAAATGCAATGACGTCTGCCTCAGGACATCATCCGTGAAGTTATTCCAATCAGTGATGGTCCTTGGAAAAAAATGGATATTTAAAACAATTAACTCCCGAATTTAACGGTGTTATGCAAAGAGAATGGCGATTTCTAGTTTGGTACCCCGAGGAATAAGTAAGGATATTGGAGGTGTCAACATTGAAATTATTCTTAACTGAAAGAAAAACTTACATATAGCGACATATGCGATTTGGGTTAGAAATAGAGGGTAAGCCGCTTTTTTTTTTTGAGGAGGTCACTAACTGAAGCTCGCCCGTAAGTGTTATATATAAACGTTACTGCTTTCTTTTGAATTCTTTCAAGTTTCTTTATGTTTACCCTTGTAAAAAGGTCCGAGATAATTACTGCATATTCTAAGATTGGTCTAATATAATAGTGTTGTAGGCAAGGAGGCATGTACCAGGGATTGCTATGTTAAGCGAGCGTCGTAACAAAAAAAGCTTTCTGAGAGCGTTTGCTAAAACGTAGTCTACATGCTTGATCCAAGAGAGGTTATCAGAAATCCATAGGCCTAGACACCTATATTCTGTAACTTCGTGAAGAAAATTATTATTAGCATTGTAGTGATATAGAAGAGGGTTTTTTTAGTGTTATCTTCTTAAATACCATTTTTTTCAAAATTAATTGACATTTGCCACTTCTCACAACAAGAAACTATTCTTTGCAAAATCATTATTCAGCCTAATTTGATCTTCAGTCGAACTTATTTTCCCATACAGAACGAAGTCATCCGCATGTAACTTGACGCGTACTGACAGGTCTTTAACAATATCATTAATAAATATTAAAAACATAGGGGGACGAGGACGGATCCATGGGGAACGCCAGAAGCGACAGGAACGTAATTTAAGCAGGCTTTATGCAGTTCGACAAACTGACGTAGATCAGGTAGGTACGATCGTATCCATGTTAATATCTCTTTGTTATTTATAACAATACTGAGTTTATGAAGTAGTTTCTTGTGCGAAACCTTATCGAAAGCTTTTCGAAACTCCATGAAGATAACATCTGTTTTCCTTCGTTGATTGCTGTCGCGAAATCGTGGACCAGCTGAGTGCATGTTGAATGCCCCCGTCTTAACCCATGTTGAACAACTGCCAGTACAATATGCTCGTCGAGGAAATTAGATGCTTATGAATGATGTGCTGTAATAATTTGCACGTTGTCGAAGTTAAAAAATAAGGCGATAATTTTGAATACACGTCGTCTGTCCATTTTTGTGCAAAGGCTTAATTCTAGCAGTTTTCCAAAAACACGGTAAAACACCTTCTTTAAAAGATCGATCGAATAGCACGCACAAATACTTGGAACACCACTCTGCATACTGTTTAAGAAAGGCATTCGGAATATCTGCTGGTTCAGACAATTCCTAACATCCAGTTTAAACAATAGATTTAAAACGCCCTCATCAGAAATTACAACATCGGGCATGGAAGAAAGAGGCATGCTAAGGGTGGGACACGCCCATCATGTTTTGTGAAAACTTTCTTAAAGCTGGTATTAAATGCTGAGGAAACCTGGACAATGTCACTTACATGCTGCCCATTTATAATAAACGTATTGTTAGAACAATAAACTGGTGCAATTGACCGCCAAAACTTATCAGGAGAAATTTTTACAAAAGCCGGAATTTGTGTATTGTAGTATTGTGACATTCCTTGTGTGTGCTACGAGGTACATTCCTTGAGTGACGACCAGAACGAAGGGACCCGCCGCCGTGACAGCGGCATCATCAATTACCCAGCCATGCTCTTTGAGTGACGACCAGAACGACCGGACCCGCCGCCGCCGCCGCGGGGAAACACGCTTTATCCTCCCCAATTTGCGTGGCCGTTCCAGGTGCGGCCCTTCCGTGCACATTCCAGGACAAGGGAACTGTCAGCGATCCAGAGCGCGCCGTACCACAGCCGACGCTATGCGCTACCGCGAAGACAACATTCTTTCCCTCTGACTCAACACGTGAGGGGGGGGGGCGAGACCACGATGCGATGGTATGTTTGTGCGCCCAAGTGAAAGCCCTAGCCCCCCCTCCTTCCCCTTACGACGTGGGCTATCGCCGGGAAGGCACCCACAGCTTCCCGCCGTGCCTCGTGAACAAAAGCGCATTCCCAGAAGGGCCGTGACGGACACCTGTCATGGCGGACAGGCAAGACTCGCCAAGAATGTGGGAAGACAGGGGCGACCCTTAATCTGGTTTCCCGGAGCGACAGACGAACCCCTTCATGCTTATTAGCTGTGTCCCGCCGTCGGTAGCGCGGCAGCATCGTGGGCCCTTTCGCCCCCTCCTCTGTTGTTGACGAGCGACGCGGACCGATGGTGGGAGGCGGTATGCATGCCTGAGGCAAGGATTAGCTCCGAAGAGAGAGCCTGTGTATACTCCCACTTGAGAGAGAGTGGTGGCGTTTTGTTGTTTATTTAGTTTGTATTGTTAACAGACTCTGGGTTCGAGGCTAAGCCCAACCCAAGGGGTTGTCCCCATCTCGCATGTTATTTTTGATTGGAGAATTGATGCTTTGGGCGGGCCACTGAAAATGACCGCCCTTAGTCCTTTGTTATTCAAGTGCTTAAAAGCGCATGTAAACGGATGCAGTCCAGTCTGAGCTGGGGCTCCATGCTTAGCATGTAATGTGATGCTACTTAGGCACTAACCTGCCCGGTCGATGAGTAAAGTAGTGCAAAGTTTGTTCTTTTGTAAATTCAGTTCTGCTTTTTCCAGTTTAACTCTCTGTATATGTATGTTGTAAAATTATGCTCTGCTGTCATCATCTACAAGCTCGCCTCCTGTTCATCTTCCAAGCCGAACGACACTAGAGGAAGGGTTTGTGAACCATCCTCGAAGAAACGGACGACTATTGAAATTCTACTGCATACACGCTCAGGACGACATCGTTCGCCAAGAGGGCCTTCAGCGCCGAAGCCCGACGGCGTGCAGCTTCTGCCAGCAACCGCTCGAGCCCAACTCCGGAGCCACTCCATCGCCCCCATGAAGTCGTCGGCACGTAAGCTCGGACGCCCCAGCCTCTGATGTATAATCTTATTCATGTGTAATTATTGAATATACCTGTTTGTTTAAACTGAGCCATACGGTGTCTCTTTGCCTCTCCGTCCCGTGTGGACCTGCGCATTATGGGGGTCATCACACTGGTGTCAGAAGTGGGGTCTCAAAAGCAAATGTCCTCTGAATGCTGTGACATTCATGACTTCAAAATTGTAATCAAAAGGGAATCACGGGACTGATTGTGGGACTTTTACCCCCATTTGAGAGGCTTGAGGCACTGGAGGGCTTGAAAAAAAAAATGACTGTATCTGAGGGAGCTCCCACTCCACAGCCGTCGCTCGGAGCAAGCATGCTGGCATTAGGAAGCGTCATTCCGACGTTTACGGGAGATAAGACAGGGGTTCCAATCTGCGATTTCTTTTCCATGCTAGAAGAGATTGGGAAAATGGGGGGATGGTCCGATGCTCAAATGCTGGGAATGGCGAGGTGTAAGATGGCAGGAGCTGCTCATGATTTTGCCTGGCGAGACGAAAAAGTAAAATCCACAAAATCATTTGCGGAATTTAAGAAGCTCGCGTTTGAGCATTTCGACACTGAACCACGTCACGTGCGGGTACAGAGGTTCCGTGACGCCGGACAGATGGTAGGGGAGGACGTGCGAACATTTGCGTCGCGGCTTCAGCGCCTAGCACGCGATACGTTAAGCAGGGAGGAGGAAGGAGACCAGCTAAGGAAGAAATACGCGGAGGATATACTTAAAGAGGAAATGACCGCTTTGTTCGTGGCTGGTCTGCAAGACCCCGTGCGCCGGTTCGTGCTCTCGCGCAAGCCGAGCAATTTCGACCAAGCCGTGGAGGCCGCATTGGATGAGGAACGAAATGAGGCGTTAACGACAGCCGCAGCGAGAGTACGCGTCATAGAGAGAGCGGTGCTCAACCCTGAGGTTGCTCTCTTGACAGAGCGGTTAGATCGCTTGGAACAGCTGCTAACTCAGCAGGTAGAACGCCAGGTTGAAGCGCGCGCTCAACAGCGCCCATTCGCTGGAAACCGGAGACCGCCACAAAGCTACAGGCGCGGTATGCGAGATTTTGAAGAAATCGTATGCTTCGCTTGCCAGGGTCGCGGACACATCGCCAGGTTCTCCCAAAACGTGCGCCGTGGGGAGCCACAAAGGGAAGCAGGCGAGACACGCCCTAAGCAAGCCGACAGCGGGGCTCCAGATACCGAGACAAAAAACTAGTTAGTCCTCCCCAGCCTGAGGAGCGTGGGGAGGGAGCAGTAGATGATGAGGTGGTGGTAGTTTGTGTGGCCGACGAGGCATGCCCTGTTGTGCGTTGTAAGTTAAATGGTTGTTGCATGGAATTGTTGATAGATACGGGGTCAAAGGTGACATTGCTTAAGGAGAGCAGTTTTAACACGCTTCGAAGGAAGGGGGACCGCGAGGTGTTGGAAGCGTCTGGTGGTATGGCAACCAAATTTGTAGGCATAACGGGGGATCCTCTTGGCATAAGTGGACTCTACCGGTTACACTTCTCTCTCGGCGGAATTGCATTGGAGCACCCCTGCTACGTATGCCCGGACACGGTGTCTCTGCCAAACGGAGTGTCAGGTATATTAGGGCAGGATTTTTTGAGAAAAGGGAAGGTAGTAGTCTCATTCTCTGAGGAATAGGTTAATGCGGGCGGCTCAAAAGTTCCGTTTTTGAACAGGAGAGGGGCTGAGATTTGCATTACCGATATTGACACCCGTCAAACAGTGGGATCATTGGAGAAGGTATATTCGCGGGTTGCCGTCCGGCTGGTCGAGGAGGCGGTCGTCCTTCCTTGGTCGGAGCACATTTTGTACGCGTTTGTGCCTTCAGATGTAGAGAGCGGCGCCGTGGGAGTGCTTGAGCCGGTCGACTCTCTCAGCAATGGCCTGAAGGCAGCCGCGTGCCTCGTGACAGTTAATGACGCCCACAGAGTGCCGCTACGGGTGGTTAACTGTAGCCAGCAGCCACTGAGCCTTCCCAAGAACAAAACATTGGCTTTCTTCACCTCTGCGATAGAGCAACGTGAGCCCACCGATACGGTACTCGCAACTGTAGAGCATGCTAGTCCTTCGGCTGCTCCAAAGGTGTCGTTCGATCTTTCTCACGTAAAATCCAGGGAGAGGGAGGCTCTGGCTGGTTTGCTGAACGACTACTCGGAGGTATTCGCCGCGTCCAACCTGGATTTGGGCTGCTGTGGCGCTATAAAGCACAGGATAGAAACCGGCACTTCATCGCCCGTTTACCAGCGTGCGTACAGGATTCCTTACTCCCAACGTGAGGAGATGGAGCGGCAGGTGCAGGACCTGATTGATCGCGGCATTGTCGAACACTCAAAGTCACCCTGGGGAGCACCAGCACTATTGGTGGAAAAGCCAGATGGCTCGTATCGATTGGCAGTGGACTACCGCAAACTAAATGCCGTAACTCGCATCGATCCATACCCCATCCCCAATATACAGGAGACGCTTTCTCAGCTGGGCTCTGCCAGGTACTTCACGGTAGTGGACATGGCGGCGGGATTCTGGCAGATAGCAATGGATCCGGCAGATGCCGAGAAAACGGCATTCAACACGCCCTCAGGGCACTATGAATGGAAAAGAATGCCGATGGGTCTGGCCAACAGCCCTGCTGTCTGGCAGAGAACCGCTGATGTTATCTTGGCAGGTCTTCTGGGGAGGCTGTGCTTCGTGTATATGGATGACATTATCATATACAGTGACAGTTTTGATAACCATTTGCGCGATATTGAGCAGGTTTTGGTGCGACTAAGAGCAGCGGGTCTCAAGCTGAATCCCTCTAAGTGCCAATTCCTCAAAAACGAGGTGAAATACCTTGGGCACGTTGTTTCAGCTGACGGCGTGCGACGGACCCTGAGAAACTAAGGTGTGTCTCGGATTTTCCATCCCCGACTAGCGTCCGCCAGGTCCGGCAGTTTCTCGGCCTGATCGGTTACTACCGAAGGCACATAGAGGAGTTCGCCAAGCTCGCTAAGCCGCTCACCGCCTTAACAGCCAAAAATGTCGCCTTTCGCTGGGACGAAAACGCGGAGGATGCTTTTGGGGCCCTGAAAAGGAAGCTAATGAGTGCACCGCTGTTGCGCCACCCGGATTTTAATTTGCCCTTCGTTATGGCCACAGATGCGTCAAAGTTCGCAGTTGGTGCCGTGCTATCTCAGGTTATCGAGGGCAAAGAACATCCCGTTGCTTTTGCTAGCCGACAGCTGAGCCCCACAGAGCAAAAGTACGGAGCTACGGAAAGGGAGTGCCTCGCCGTTGTCTGGGCAGTAAAGCACTTCAGATGCTACCTTGACGGCCGCAAATTCAAGCTAGTCACAGACTGCCATCCTCTGAAATGGGTGATGAGTGTCAGGGACCCTAGCTCGCGACTCGCTAGATGGAATCTACACCTGCAGGAATACTGCTTTGAAGTTGAGCACAAGTCAGGAAAGACACATCTGAATGCTGATGCACTCAGCCGCACAGCTGCCGTGGCAGCTATAGATGAGTTTGTCCCCGTAGTCGACCCCGCCGAATTACGCACAGAGCAGTGCAAAGATCCTGACCTGAAGCGAATAATCGAAAGCCTAGAGGGCGCACCGTCTCACCCCGAACAGCTAGGTTATTTCATTGGCAAAGACGGCACCCTGTGTCGGCGCACGAGGCCAACCAGGAAAGGGAGACCAGAGAAAACCGCTTGGGAGAGAGTCGTCATACCTCGGTCGTGGACAGAAAGGGTTCTTCGCGCGTTTCACGATGCGCCATGCGCCGGTCATTTTGGCGTAGCGAAGACACGCAGGCGTGTGGAGCGTTTGTACTTTTGGAGTGGCATGCGACGGGATGTTAGAGACTACTGTGCGAAGTGTCATTCCTGTCTAGAAAGAAAAACACCCAAGGGACGAAGACCAGCTCCAATTCAGCCGTTCCCTGAGGTTTCGGCTCCCTTCGAGCGGACAGGTATGGACATAATGGGCCCATTGCCCACGACCACTTCCGGAAACAAGTACATTTTAGTATTTGTCGACCACCTTTCAAAATACGCGGAAGCGGTAGCACTCCCAGATCAGAAGGCAGACACGGTTGCAAGAGCATTTGTCGAACAGATCGTGCTCCGACATGGACCCCCGAGGCAACTCTTGACAGATCGGGGAACGAACTTCGTGTCGCAGCTAATGAGGAGAGTTTGCGAGCTGCTTAAGATCGCTAAGAAGCAGACAACACCGTACCATCCGGCTTGCAACGGCGCGGTGGAGCGACTGAACCAAACCGTGGCCGGGTTCCTGTCGCATTTTGTTTCGCGCGACCAGCGGGACTCGGACTTGTGGCTCCCGTATGCAATGTTTGCCTACAATTCCGCAGCACACGAGAGCACGGGCGAATCGCCATTCTTTCTTCTCTACGGCCGAGACCCGGACCAGCCTAGTGAAGTGCCAGAGGGCCCCCGTCGTGTCCCATACGCTTCACTGGACGACTATAAGGTTGAGCTAGAATCGCGCTTGCAAGTGGCGAGGGACATCGCAAAGGAGGCCTTAAAGAAAGCGGCGAAGCGCAGGAAGGAGGTGCACGATCGCAGTGCTAGAGACGCGCCGTTTGATGTGGGGGACAGCGTGTACATTGAAAACTGCCAAAGGCAGATTGGGCTAGCTCGTAAGTTCCAGACGAAGTGGAGAGGACCGTGCGAGGTTGTCGAGAAGCTTTCTCCGGTAAACTTCAGAGTCCGAGACGTGAACCGGCGCTTGATAAGGATACACGCAAATCGCCTCAAGTCGGCACCGGTTCAGTATTCACGAAATGAGGAAAGGGAAAGCGCGGATTTTGATGGGGACAGAAGTGAAGCGGAGCGCGCAGATGGTTCGCAAGAAACACCCTCTCCTGCATTTGTTCGGCAGGCGCCAGAGGTGACGGCCAGAATGCCACCGGATTTACTTCATGCATTGCTAGAAGAAGAAGCGCGCGAGGTTGCCGCGCAGATAACGCCAGGAGAGGCTCCTGCCACGAGCCCTCGCGAGTCCCAAAGCAGACAAAGGGTCACAGACTTACTTAGTATGACTCATGAAGGCCGATATCCGCTGCGAAATCGGAAAGCTAAGTCGGACTAATGGCGTAAACAGAGCGGAGTTTTGAACTGGTTAGAATTGTGTAATGCCACAGCTCATAACATTGCTATGTGCTTATGTGTTAAGTTATCGGAGTTGGTAGTTAAACCTTTCTGTCATTAAGTAACACCTTCACAGGAGAGCATGCGGAGCGCATGCAGAACCTGCCCTACTTCCTTTCGTTATCTATATTTTTGTCTGTGCCATGATCGTGCTAGAAGTGGGAGCTCCTTTGTAGCTATGGTAAATTTATTTCGTCCAGTTTGGACTAGAAAGGAGAGGCTTGGGTGCTGAGTTTCATGTTTATGTGTAAAAGAAGATCAGTGCTGCCCCTGGAGACGCCAGTTATGACAGCGGAGGCATATGGTGTTGTGCAGTGGTATTGAGTGCAGCGAAAAGTGTTTTGTCGGACGCACTGTGCGAGGCGAGTCAGAAAGACAAGGGGAGCTGCGTGGACTCAAATCTTCGGAGAACATTCTTCTGGAGGGTGAGCGAGTGTGACATTCCTTGTGTGTGCTACAAGGTACATTCCTTGAGTGACGACCAGAACGAAGGGACCCGCCGCCGTGACAGCGGCATCATCAATTACCCAGCCATGCTCTTTGAGTGACGACCAGAACGACCGGACCCGCCGCCGCCGCCGCGGGGAAAGAGGCTTTATCCTCCCCAATTTGCGTGGCCGTTCCTGGTGCGGCCCTTCCGTGCACATTCCAGGACAAGGGAACTGTCAGCGATCCAGAGCGCGCCGTACCACAGCCGACGCTATGCGCTACCGCGAAGACAACATTCTTTCCCTCTGACTCAACACGTGAGGGGGGGGGGCGAGACCACGATGCGGTGGTATGTTTGTGCGCCCAAGTGAAAGCCCTAGCCCCCCCTCCTTCCCCTTACGACGTGGGCTATCGCCGGGAAGGCACCCACAGCTTCCCGCCGTGCCTCGTGAACAAAAGCGCATTCCCAGAAGGGCCGTGACGGACACCTGTCATGGCGGACAGGCAAGACTCGCCAAGAATGTGGGAAGACAGGGGCGACCCTTAATCTGGTTTCCCGGAGCGACAGACGAACCCCTTCATGCTTATTAGCTGTGTCCCGCCGTCGGTAGCGCGGCAGCATCGTGGGCCCTTTCGCCCCCTCCTCTGTTGTTGACGAGCGACGCGGACCGATGGTGGGAGGCGGTATGCATGCCTGAGGCAAGGATTAGCTCCGAAGAGAGAGCCTGTGTATACTCTCACTTGAGAGAGAGTGGTGGCGTTTTTGTTGTTTATTTAGTTTGTATTGTTAACAGACTCTGGGTTCGAGGCTAAGCCCAACCCAAGGGGTTGTCCCCATCTCGCATGTTATTTTTGATTGGAGAATTGATGCTTTGGGCGGGCCACTGAAAATGACCGCCCTTAGTCCTTTGTTAATCAAGTGCTTAAAAGCGCATGTAAACGGATGCAGTCCAGTCTGAGCTGGGGCTCCATGCTTAGCATGTAATGTGATGCTACTTAGGCACTAACCTGCCCGGTCGATGAGTAAAGTAGTGCAAAGTTTGTTCTTTTGTAAATTCAGTTCTGCTTTTTCCAGTTTAACTCTCTCTATATGTATGTTGTAAAATTATGCTCTGCTGTCATCATCTACAAGCTCGCCTCCTGTTCATCTTCCAAGCCGAACGACACTAGAGGAAGGGTTTGTGAACCATCCTCGAAGAAACGGACGACTATTGAAATTCTACTGCATACACGCTCAGGACGACATCGTTCGCCAAGAGCGCCTTCAGCGCCGAAGCCCGACGGCGTGCAGCTTCTGCCAGCAACCGCTCGAGCCCAACTCCGGAGCCACTCCATCGCCCCCATGAAGTCGTCGGCACGTAAGCTCGGACGCCCCAGCCTCTGATGTATAATCTTAATCATGTGTAATTATTGAATATACCTGTTTGTTTAAACTGAGCCATACGGTGTCACTTTGCCTCTCCGTCCCGTGTGGACCTGCGCATTATGGGGGTCATCACAGTATTTTCTTTATCATTCAGAATACACCGTTTTATATTCTCTGAAACTTCATAGATTTTTGCCTCTAAATTGGCTGATCTAGACTTTTTTATTCTTTTCTTTAGTCGTTTTAGCTTGCGCTGCAATTGCAAGGTTTCTCGTGTAATCCAGGCATTGTGATTGACTTCTTGCATATCATTGGTACAAAGCGCTAAATTCAGTCACAAACAGTGTTTTTGAACACAAGCTACAGGTCATCAACACTACAAGTGCTGTGCATAAAACTATAATAATGAAGATCTAAACAACAATACTCCATTCATTGTCAGCACGGTCAAAATTCGGAAAGTGTCGAATATCACCCTTTCGGCCAATAATATGTCTTCTAATACCAATATTGCTGCTTGATGATGCGAAATTCCGGCCACTACATTACATGAAAGCTGGGCCAGCGGAAATAAAGGATAGCAATCAGATTGGAGAAATGAAAGAGGTGAGGGGTCAGCAAGAGAGAATTGGGGGAGAGGTAATATACACAAACTAACACAATGAGATATGGGTCCAGGCTGTGCACGTGATTAGCTCATGATTGAGCAAAAAACTCACACGTGCAAGGCACTATGTGGACATATTTATATGAGACACCCAAAACACATTTTTAACGATGATAGACAACCTGCCGCGGTGGCTCAGTGGTTAGGGCGCTCGACTACTGATCCGGAGTTCCCAGGTTCGAACCCGACCGCGGCGGCTGCGTTTTTATGGAGGAAAAACGCTAAGGCGGCCGTGTGCTGTGCGATGTCAGTGCACGTTAATGATCCCAGGTGGTCCAAATTATTCCGGAGCCCTCCACCACGGCACCTCCTTCTTCCTTTCTTCTTTCACTCCCTCCTTTATTCCTTCCCTTACGGCGCGGTTCAGGTGTCCAACGATATATGAGACAGATACTGCGCCATTTCCTTTCCCCAAAAACCTATTATTATTATTATTATTATTATTATTATTATTATTATTATTATTATTATTATTATTATTATTATTATTATTATTATTATTATTATTATTATTATTATTATTATTATTATTATTAACGATGATAGACGGTGATAGAGGAGGTTCGGAGTGAGAGAAAAAAGAGGTGCCGTAGTGGAGCACAGGTTCCGGAATAAATTCGACCACCTGCGGATCTTTAACGTGCACTGACAGCGCTGTGCGTTTCGCCTCGATCGAAACGCTTCCACTGCGGCCGCCACAACCGCGTTCGTACCATAGAGCTACTCCTGCTTAGCAGCTGAGCGCCTAAGCCACCGTGGTGGGAATAAGACAATCTGCTAAATCCTACCCGCCGCGGTGACTCAATAGTTAGAGCGCTCGGCTGCTGATCCAGAGCACACGGGTCTGAACCCAACCGCGGCGGCCGCGTTTCGATGCAGGCGAAACGCAAAAGCCGCTCGTGTGCTGTGCGAAGCATGTGCACGTTAAATATCTCCAGGCGGTCGAAATAATTCCAGAACCCTCCACTTCGGCACCTCTTTCTTCATTTCTTTCGCTCCCTCTTTTACCCCTTCTTTACGACGCGGTCCGGGTCTCCACCGAGAAACCGAGAAAAGCGACACAGTTACTGCGTCATTTCCTTTCCTCAAAATCAATTTTCAGGCCTTTGACCACGGCCAGCCCGCACAAAGCAAGTAACCAATTTCCAGTCTAGCCTTACTGGCCGTATAAAACACTCCGTTGGATTTACCAAATTAAAGGCGCACAGCTGGCGGCTCACTTTGTCCGTAAATACCTCAAAACGCCCAGAAAATATTAGCTGCGGTTTGACTACTGCTGAACCCGCAGACAGCGGAAGCTGCGGTAGCGGCTCGGCGTCTGTAACGTTTTCTGCGTTCTGCACACTGGATAGGCAGCGCATTCACCCTGCCACCCAGGCAGGTGGCAGTTAATGGTTGATTGAGAGAAGTTGGTCACCCAATGAACGCTGCGGCCTACAGCTACAGTGCCGCGCTTCGATGAGGGCGAAACTCAAAAGGGCGCCCGTAAGCTGTGCGATGTCAGGTAATGTTAAAGTTTCCCAGTTAGTCGAAATTATTCCGGAGCCCTCCACCATCTCTTTCTTCCTTTCTTTTTACACTCCCTCCTCTATGCCTTCCCTTACAGCGCGGTTCGGGTGTCCACCGAGATATAAGGTACAGTTACAGACTCAGGGAGCTAGTTAAGCCCCTTCCTTTGCTCGAAATCATCGCAGTCTAGAAGTTCGTCAAAGCCAACGCCAATGAACACAAAAGCCGTCGGCTTATCGAAACAGAAGCGAGCGCTTGGTTTCGGTGACGGCTTGCTGAGTGACGTGATAGCTCTCACGTGGTTTCTCCTCGGTTCAAAGTCAAACTCGTGCACACGGCGAAGAAGCTACGGAGGGTAGTACTAAAGCTATCGCTTTAAAATATCTGGTGCTTTAGCATTGCTAGGGACGAAATATTGAGAGAAAGCACGGTTTTTTGGTGATGGACACTACCGCCACACACCGCGATGTGTCCACAGATCCAGGGAAAGATTTGTGCGCTTTCCCTTTCCTCAAAATCAACCTCCCTTGGGCTTTAGAAAAACAAAGCAGCATAAATGCCTGGCTCCGCCGCGGTGGCTCAGTGGTTAGGGCGCTCGACTAGTGATCCGGAGTTCCCGGGTTCGAACCCGACCGCGGCGGCTGCGTTTTTATGGAGGAAAAACGCTAAGGCGCCCGTGTGCTGTGCGATGTCAGTGCACGTTAAAGATCCCCAGGAGGTCGAAATTATGCCGGAGCCCTCCACTACGGCACCTATTCTTCCTTTATTCTTTCATTCCCTCCTTTATCCCATCCCTTACGGCGCGGTTCAGGTGTCCAAAGATATATGAGACAGATACTGCGCCATTTCCTTTCCCCAAAAAACCAATTATTATTATTATAAAGACCTGAATTTGTAGGTGGGCGCTACTGCCTGCCCGCCGCGGTGGCTTAGTGGTTAAGGCGCTCGATGACTGAGCAGAGTAGTACCCCGGTTCGAACCCGACCGTGGGGGGGCAGCGTTTCGATGGAGGCGAAACGAATAGGCGCCCGTGTGCTGAGCGATGTCAGTGCACGTTAAAGATCCCCAGGTGGTCGAAATTATTCCAGAGCCATCCACTATGGCACCTGTTTCTTCCTTTCTACTTTCAATCCCTCCTTTATCCCTTCCTTACCGCGCGGTTCAGGTGTCCGCCGAGATGATAGGCGTCTACTGCGCCATCTCCTTTCCCAAAATCTCCCAATTTCCATTCCCATCTTCCTCCCCTCGCTCACGGCGCGGTTAACGTGTCAACCGATATTTGAGATAGTTACTGCGCATTTCCTTTTTCAAAACAATTTTAGTGCGCAGCACTTCCTCAAGCTAATTGGAGCTAAGTCCTCGAGCTAATTCATGGGCCTCCTCGTTCCCAGCGAGGTTAGCGTGCGCAGGTGTGCTCGCCGAAAGCTTCACAAGGCGCGACCGCTATAGTGTGAGAGAGGTCACACAACGCTATAGAAGAGATCGGGTTGAATACCCTCCAGCTGATACATGCTTAAACAAGAGCCAGGCCGCCAGTTGGCGTCGCTTGCAAACCAACTCATTTCCAAGCCCCTTGTTCAGCCTCTACTGCCCGGGTCAGTTCCCTAGCCAGTGTAAGCTATATAAAGCCACAGCTCATCTCAATCCCATCCTCAGGGAATTCCCCTAGGCTCAATTTGAGGGAAGCGTAAAATCTTTAGACCAAAGGGCGATCATACTCCTCAGCGCCGATCCAGATATTGTAGCGGGAGCTACACTATGCTACCAGTAGTGTATTTCGTGGTACACGCGAGACCAGTTTTGCGCATGCGCCGTTACCATGGCAACCGGGGAGGAGTACTGGATGCGCCGCGCGCTTCGTCGCCGCTCTTTCTTCCGGAGTCCCTACTTTATCCCTTCCCTTATGGCGCTGTACAGGTGTCCGCCGATATGCGAGACAGATACTGCGCCATTTGCTTTCCCCAAAAACCAATTTAGCCTTACGGCAGCGATCCGCGGTGTCGGTCTCCACGGCAGGCGTCCCATGGATCACACCTACCGTTCAGACGAACGTATTAAAGTGCACCGGCGTTTTATGAAAATTTGGTTTTGGGGAGAAAGGAAATGGCGCAGTACCTGGCTCACATATCGGCAAACACCAACCGCGCCGTACGGGAAGAGATAAAGGAGGGACTGAGAGAAGGAAGGAAGAAACAGGTGCCGTAGTGGAGGGCTCCGGAATAATTTCGAACACCTGGGGACCTTAAACGTGCGCTGACATCGCACAGTGCACGGGCGCCCTAGCGTTTCGCCTCCACTGAAACGCAGCCGCCGCGGTCGGGTTCGAATCTGGGTACTCCAGCCTGGACCGGAAGGATTGACCTTGTGTATATGAGGTAAAGCAACCAGTCAAAATACTGTGTAGGCAGCATTGAGACAATTGCGTGCTACTTTACCGATCATCGGACAATGTTTATCTCTATCAAAACAATTGAATAAATAAACAATGTGTCTCACCGAATACTTCTCCAATGCTTAACATTTAAGTCACAACAACAAACTCGACAACATGCGTAACCAGTGGAGCACTACAGCTCTCGCTACGTGTATCCTCGCAATGCTGAGCTAAGCCACTGCCAATTTTTCAACTGAAGACCATCCGACTGGCCGAACCCACCGCTAAGGTCCAAGAACTCCTGGCTGGCGTCTATGTGGGAAGTCTGAAACCTGCCCTACATAGTTCTATTCTTTATAAAGCATATTCTTTAGTAGCGCCCCGCAAAACCCCGATTCAGCATCATCTCTCAAATCCCCTTCTATTAGCCTTGTACCAAAAGCACAAATGATCTCAACAGCACCTGAGCATCGCTCCAAACCATGTCAGGAGAGTAGTGTGCAGCCCAGTTCTCACATAACAGCGAACGCCCCAAAATATGGTTTTTGAAGAAAAGAAACTGCGCAATAACTGCTCACTTGGTGAACAACTCAACTGCACGGTGATGGAAACTATGTATAAAGCACATAGTGGACAAGGATTTCGGCCCCGACGGTCAATTACGATGGAGGCGAAATTCTAGAGGCCCGTGTACTGTGGGCTGTCAGTGCGCGTTAAAGAACCCCAAGTGGTCGAAATTTTCGTAGCCCTTCACTACGGAGTCCCTCATAGCCTTAAGTCACTTCTGGACGTTAATCCCTATAAACCATAAACCGAAACAAGCAGAGGAAAAAAATAGCTGCGGTTTAACTACTGCTGAACCTGGTTAGAGAGCGAAAGCTGCTCTGTACCAGGCTAGTATACGTGGCTTGGCGTCTAACGTTGAGCGCGTTCCGCACACTGCATAGACAGCGCGCGCAGCCTGTCACCCTGGCAGGTGGCAGTAAATTGATGGTTGATAGCTTGAGGACGGTCACCCAATGAACGCTGCGGCCTACTGCTGCAGTTCCGCGTGTCTGCCACAACTCTGTCAGCGCTAATGCATGCAGCCCACACCTCTCACCATCGCCACGTAGTACATTAAAGCGCGATTGAGGCGTCCACTGACCCAGGGAGCCGATTATGTTCCCGCCTTTTCCTCAAAATCATCGGAGTCTAGAACTTTGTCAACGCCAATGAACGCAAACGCCGCCGGCGTACAGAGACAGGCGAGCACTCGGTTTCGGCGGCGGCTGAGTGACGTCATCCGCAGGTGACACAGGCCGGACGGCAAGGTGCATTACAGAATCTGTACGCACTGCACTCACGTCGACGGCCAATCGCAGACGCTCGATGCAGGCGCCTACAGCGACGCAGTGCCGCATACACACGCGCTGCTGCGCGGCGCGTCGACATGCTATGGGTCATTCGAGCCCAATTCCATGGCTGAGGCGGAACAGCGTCGTGCAGAAACTTGAGCTGGCCACGCGCCACTTTGGCGACACGCACAGGCCAGAGCCTCGGCAGTCTGGCAAGAGCGTTCGATTAGCAGCACATCCGCTGCCGCGTTGTTGGCTCGCAGCCTCAAAAGCACGCAAGAACGAAGCGCCGATAGGAAACGCGAGGCTCGCCGGGAAATCGAAGTTCGCGTTTGCAACGACGCGGAGCAAAATCGTGAGGTGCGCGCCCAAAGTCAAACTCTGAAAGGGCGTCAACCAACTGTGTTTAGCATTGTCCACATTCAGCTAACGCTCTCATTTGCCGCATTCACCGACGCCTCAAAAATACCGCTTATCAGGAAAATGAAAGGCACAGTAACACTTCTTGGTGCAGGCCTCAACCCTGTCGTGTGGAAAGGGAGGAGGGTGGCAGTGAGGAGAGAGGTTTGGTTTGTTTTATTGGTGTTATTTACGTCCCAAAGCGACTCAGGCTGTGAGGTATGTCGTAGTGAAGGGCTCCGAAAATTTCGACCACCCGCGTTCCTGGACGTGCAATGACATCGCACAGCACACAGGCCTCTAGAATTTCCCCTCAATCGAAATTCGACCGAGCGGCTGGGATCGAACCCGCATCTTTCGGGTCAGCAGCCGAGCGCCATAACCACTCAGCCACCGCGGCGGTGCCGTAGTGGAGAACTCCAAAATAATATCGACCACATGGGGATCTTTAACGTCCACTGACATCGTCAAATATGCTCGTCGCAGCCACTCAAGGCAAGGGCAGGCGAAGGTGAGCATCGCGCCCGAGGCCGCGTTCCCAACCAGGCGATCGTCTAAGACTGACGAAGTTACACGGCTACTGCCAGGCGGTGCAGGGAAAACCATGCCGAGATGGCCCACGAGTACGTCACGAGCGAATCCACGGCGCTTACAGCTGAATACGAATCCTTCTTGGTACACGCAGTGCATGTTCTTGGCGAAGCTCTCACCCATAAACGCGCTACGCGCCAAGGAACCAGACCACTATTATCGGATCCAATATACGTTTACGAACCAATTACGGGAGACCGAAAATATTCAGTGAAAGGAACAAAAAATGAACTCTACTAAGGTGCGACTCACATCCGCAGGAAGTCCCACGGTGGTCGTTCGGGTCACGATGCCGGTGCTGGTGCTTGGTTCGAATAGGCCTAAGTCTAGTGGCACAACGTCGGGTCGTCCCGGCTCGCTTCTGGAAGGTCAGCTCAGCGCCGCCAGCACGACACGGCTGGCTCCCAAAGCCGCGTCCTTGGATTCGAACACCTTGAACAGTTGGCTCGGCCCGGGTGGCTCCTGGGGCAGCGACCACGGACAAAGGCAGCCTCGCACAGTCGGCACGACTCTGCCGCCCAGCCCCAAAATCGAACGGCGTCTGTATCGGCAGCACGCGCTCGCTGCCTGGCTCGAGAGCGCAGTGCTCGATACCTGTCTCGAGAGCACGCGCTCCCTACCTGGCTCGAGAGCAAGTGCTCGATACCTGTCTCGAGAGCACGCGCTCGCTGCCTGGCTCGAGAGCAAGTGCTCGATACCTGCCTCGAGAGCACGCGCTCACTACCTGGCTCAAGAGCGCGTGCTCGATACCTGTCTCGAGAGCACGCGCTCCCTACCTGGCTCGAGAGCAAGTGCTCGATACCTGTCTCGAGAGCACGCGCTCGCTGCCTGGCTCGAGAGCACGTGCTCGATACCTGGCTCGGCAGCGCCCTCCCTTTTTCTTGTCCCCTCTGTTCCGAGGGGCTATGGGGGTTCTTCCTAAGGCACACACGGGCACCCGTGTGGCTCAACGTTGAAGGACCACCAGTGGTTTAAATTAATCCGAGAGCCACCGCTAAGCTGCCCCTCACTGCTCATGTGACGCCCATTAGCGAGCCGTTACTTAATTCGAACGTGCGGCGAATGGACAATTTTGTCATGATTGCCCAACAGAATGCGCGGAAAGGAAGCACCGAAAAAGAAATGGTGTACAAGAAATCAGTCTATGAGGCGCGAGACGCAGTTCGAATATCCGAAGGACCACACGAAATCACTCTGAGCTATGCACAGAAAATAAAAACCTGCGCCAGATACAGCAACGTGCTTACAGCAGTTTCTGCTCACCTCGAAATTCAGCGAGAGACGCTGCCGTCAGTGTTGGGTGCAGCCAGGCAGGTGATGACGTGGTGCGTGTCGCTTGGGCCGCTTATATGGGTTGCCTCGATGCCAGCAGAAGCGCATCGAGGCATCGAGGCAGCAAAGGGCCGCTGGACGGGCAGGGGCCGAGTCCTCCGCGACCTCCTGCAGAGGAACTGGGGGGCCCTGTCTTGTCCGAGCAGCCAGGACTCGCAACCTCGAACAACTCCGGAGCACTTACGTTCCACAAGAGCCATGGCTGCTTGCGTCCTACACGTAGGCCCGCTGTCGTTCGTCTGAGGCGTTCCAATGATGTGCTGTTATATAGCCTGCTTGGCTCGCACGCGCCACGCGGCATCGACGTCACAGCTTCTTCATGGTCTCTCCTTCACCCCGACCCACGCATCGCGGGAGGTGAGCGCATCGACAGTGTCACCGGCTGTCGCACACTTACAAGGTCACAACGTGCAATGATCCTCCGCGCGCGCATTGGCTGCGTGTGGCCCGGGGAACGACGGGTGCGTCACGGAATCGCGACGAGTGATGTGTGTGACGGATGCGGTGCAGTGGAAACACTGGAACACTTGCATCCCTTGCCAACGCCCCAAACGCTCCACGTCTCCTCCTGCTGGCCTTCTACAACCTCTTCCCTGTCCTTTCTCACCCTTCGAAGTCGTTGGTATCGACCTGTACGGTCCCTTGCCACTAACCTCATCGGGCAACCGCTGGATCGTCACAGCCGTCGACCACTTAACACGGTACGCTGAAACAGCCCCCGTTCCGTCTGGCTCTGCCTCCGAAATCGCCCATTTCTTCCTCAACGCCATTCTTCTGCGCCATGGAGCCCCACGTGTCCTTATCAGTGACCGCGGCAAGTCATTCCTCTCCAGCATCCTTGCCGACGTTCTTAATGCTTCCCGGACCGCCCATAAAACAACTTCAGCCTATCACCCCCAGACCAATGGGCTCACCGAACGGTTTCACCGCACCCTGTCAGATATGCTGTCTATGTACATTCACCCCGCCCACACCAACTGGGACGCCATGCTCCCCTTTGTAACCTTTGCCTGCAATACTGCCGTGCAACGAACAACCACTTTCTCCCCGTTTTTTCTTGTGTTCGGTCGCCCCCCTACCTTCACTCTCGAAGCATCTTTCTTCTCTGCCCCCACAACCTCTTCCGGTCTTTCCTATGACGAATTTACTTCCCGTCTTGCCTACTGTCGCACCATTGCCCGCCTGAACACTGACGCCTGCCAAGCCTCCCGGAAAACAACCTATGACTTCAAACACCGTGGAGTGCGTTTCTTCCCTGGTGATGAAGTGTTGCTGTGGACTCCTGTGCGTACCCCCGGATTGTGTGAAAAATTTCTCAGCCGCTTTATTGGTCCGTACACTGTACTCGAACAAACGTCCCCCGTGAACTATCGCGTTGCTCCTGTCCATCCTGCCCATGACCGGCGTTGTCGCGGTGAAGAGATTGTTCATGTGTCGCGCTTAAAGCCCTTCACCCTTCGCCCTACTTCCCTCTAACGTGCGCCCGAGACGGTCGCTTTCGCCCATAGGGGGAGAAAGTGTGAGCACAGTGCGTGACCCTCGTCTTCATCTGTGAATATTCATCATCATCTCGCATCTTCGTCTTTTGAGGAGTGGCCGCCATACTTGCCAGCGGGAATAAAGACCTCGCTTGGTCCACAGTCTCACAATATATTGAGGGTAGTATCTCATTATTCTGGTATGTAGCAAAATATTTCTTTTAAAGTGTTTACATCGATCACATCGAGCCGTTACGACTACCGTAGAAAACCAACGGGGAAGCTTTTGATGATAGCAAAAACGTGAATTGAATTAAAATACAAAACTGCTGTCGGAGCTTAGTTTCCTTACTGTAGCATCTTCTGCACTTTATGCCACTCACCGTTACTTGTGTACTGTGCGATGTCAGAACATGTTAAAGAACCCCAGGGTGTCAAAATTTCCTGAGGCCTTCACTACGGCGTCTCTCAATGCCTGAGTCGCTACGAGGTCGTGTTTAATATCCCCGCCATGTCTGGATGGGCAATTCCGGACAGTTGGTCGCCGATTCTCACTTTGTATAGGGTAAGTGATCGTATGTCAAAAAAATGATCTTCACCTGATACTTGGTGTCCTTGTACCACTGAGGAGAAACAGTCAGTCTAGTTAATCAGTGACAGTATGAGCCACAGTCAAAAAACAAAGCCCCTCGAAAGCTCCCTCTTTCTTCAGCACGCTGGTGGAATTTTTTTGCCTTAATATTTCGTGAACAATTTCTTTATCGGCAAATATATCAAATCTGATGTTAGAGATGCCAGAATATCAGAGGCTGTGATTCGTGACAAGGTATCGTCCAAGCAGCTAGCATTGCTACTCTGCAAAACTCCCGCGCACGAGCTCTAAAAATTATGCATCACCAATTGAAAGAGGCCTTAGCATTTTAGTTCATATGTTTCTTCTTTTAACTCCATAATAAGTTTGTTTAACCGCCTTTCTGATGTTACCTCTCCACAGGCAACGCAACGAGTGGGCTGAAAGTGTCCGCTTCTTGCAACACCAGCAGTGCTTTTCTCGCGTGGGTGACTGCTTGTGCGCAAGCAACAGCCTCCAAAAAGCCTGTGGCGAAAAGCACAATAACCCGCCGCGGTGGCTCAGTGGTTAGGGCGCTCGACTACTGATCCGGAGTTCCCGGGTTCGAACCCGACCGCGGCGGCTGCGTTTTTATGGAGGAAAAACGCTAAGGCGCCCGTGTGCTGTGCGATGTCAGTGCACGTTAAAGATCCCCAGGTGGTCGAAATTATTCCGGAGCCCTCCACTACGCACCTAATTCTTCCTTTCTTCTTTCACTCCCTCTCTTATCCCTTCCCTTACGGCGCGGTTCAGGTGTCCAACGATATATGAGACAGATACTGCGCCATTTCCTTTGTCCAAAAAACCAATTATTATTATTATTATTAAAAGCACAAAACTGTGAGGTACGTTACCTTGTAATATCAGAGACAAATGTCTCTAGGCCACTCGCAAGGTTACTTAGGCCCATAGGCGCCATGTTTTTCGACGACCAGATCATTTCGCTGCCATAGATCAAAGAACTTAAGCTTTTCTTTCATCTCCGCAAGTGTGGTCTTGATCATATTCATTTTTGGCTCACGCGTCCTAGAGATTTTGCCCGCCAATGTAGTTGTTCACATAAAATGCCGAGTGTACAACGTCACTTATAGCACAGGCGTCGCTTAGAGAAGTCAACGCCACATTTTACAATATATATAAAGGACCGGAAGTGAATTCTGATCTCTCGCTGAAGAACATGAATTAGTCGCCTCTTCGCGGGACTTACATTTCATGCATGTCGCCGTGTAAGCCATAGATATACGTCGATATCTTTGCTAGTGAAAGATACGCTCTTTGCATTTGTCGCGCAAATCTCTGGGTTGCGGTTTTCTGCGCAATGGGAATTCTTTTATGGCATTTACCTTTTGAATTCTCATTATGTTAAAGAGGAAATTCGTGAAATTACAGAATTTATTTTATTGACATTTACCTTTTGAATTCTCGTTATGGTAAATTGGAAATTCGTGAAATTACAGAATTTATCTTATTGTCCTTTCGACGAAGTTTAGAGGAGATCGCTGGCAGCTGATATATTCCTGCCCTTTGTAGTGCCATCGTCCAAGCTCTGAAATTAATGCCTTTTTGGAGCTTATGACGCTATGCAAACATCCTCATCCCTGAGCGTCTCCGGACCCGCCCTTGAAGACTCATCAGTCATACACTGGTTACTCCACACATATAGCTCAGTCCGTCCCACAAAGGCATTTAACACTTCCAGCGCGTTGAGTGGCAAACCACAATTTTGCTGACCTGTTGTCAACTTAGAAGCCTTAGATATCTCACCACTTCGGTGACTCCTACATGCTACTGCACGGAGCAGCACTGCACTCATCTTTCGAATCGAGGTGGTGAAGCTTAGCAAACGACTTGTCCTCAGTTTGTTCAGGACACCTTGCTGTAGTGTCCTTGTGCCATTTAGCCGCAGCTTCCAGGATGTCTCGTACAGTGCAAGCAGTAGTCGTGTCCAGCCGAAGCATAAGTGCCCCTACAGAGTTAAGCTTTAGTCGCTGGAATGGCATTATGAAGTGAACTCTCCAGCATTTTGATTCTTCCGAAGCAATGCGAGTAACCAAGCAGTGGCCCCTTCATTCTTTCTGAATGAAGAATAAAGAGCGCTGCATTTAGCTGTGGCAAGTCGAGCTTTCTGGTGCAAATATTTTGAAAATGAGAAAACTGTAAGCCATTCTGATCGAACTGTTCAAGTTAATGGTCCATTATTTTGGTATGTAGCAAAATCTTTTAAAGTGTTTCCATCGACCGCTTCGAACAGTGAAGGCTGCCGCAGAAAACCATCGGGGAACGCTATTGACGATAACAAAAACGTGAATCGAAATAAAATACATGACTGCTGTCGGATGATCTGCGAATATATTCATTGTTATTGGATAGTCTTTCATTATATTAAAAAATTGCGTTCATCAATTATTTCCCGCTCAAAAATCACTTTGTCTAGAATTGCTGAGAATGGAATGTTCCTAACAGAAGTCGGTGTAGAGAAAACCCCGACAGAGAGGTCCCCCCCTCCCTCTTCTAAAGTGTTACTCGCGCGTCACGTGGTGCACGTAGTCTGAATCGCCATTGATCGCCGTGTTTCGGTTCACTGCAGGCAAGTCTTCCTCTCTCATGTCAGGCTCACGGATACAGCTCTTCCAGGTAAGAAGACGGTTGGCCACAGTGGGTACATGCCACTTCGGGGAGCGTTGTTTCCTTGCTGTAGCATGTTTTACACGTTCATGACAGCAACCGCTACTTGTGTACTGTGCGATGTCAGAGTTTGTTAAAGAATCCTAGGTGGTCGATATTTCCGGAGCCTTTCAGTACGGCGTCCCTCATAGCCTGAGTCACTTTGGGACGTTAAACCCCGATAAACAAATAACCACTTCTTACTTTATATCGCGTTCTCTTTCGAAACTGTGCAAAATGCAAAATGCAGACTGCAAAATGTGAGGCTTTGTAGAGATCAGTTATCTTAGCATATTTCCCAATGACTTCCCAGGTACCGTTAGCTACGGCTCTGGTTATTGCACGAAATTTCTTGCCGTCAGTGGTAAAGCTTGCTTGCCGACGAGGTTACCGCGTCCCTTGTAGAAGTCCGAGCTATGCCAAACCAGGTGGTTCAAATCAGCATAACATATACAGCCGCAGTACGGACACTTCATGACAACGTCTACATTACCCTCATGATGCCAGCGAGGGCCGGTAAGCCTTTACGTATGATGTCTCTTGTGTAAGCGTCGTCGCCGTTGTAATTCCAGAACTGCAGATAACATTCTAGTATGCTGAGACCTAGGGAGCAAATTGAAACTCACATGCAGTTAGTATATTTTCAGAGCCTAACGCTTAGGCGTTCCTCATAGGCCTTAGGTTAGCTTTGATTTCAGAATATTTGATGAAGTGAAATTCACTTCCTGTGTACTACATGTAATAGGTACACGCGTCATGTTCAGGGTCTACATTATTTCATTAATGCAGTAGTTGTGCACGTCTGCGTACCTTCTAATGACTGTTCATACTGGCTCGTTGTTTTGTACAAAGACACGGAAATGAAATATAACGGTTGAAGCGCTTTGCTTGCAACATGGCAGGCACTAAACTTTGCTGGAGGAGGAGGAGGAACAAGCCTTATTAGTCATGTGACAAAAAGGGCAGCGGCCGTCAGACTCCTGCTGCTGCACTTTGATAAGAGCCGCCAGGTAGTAGGCCTACTTGCCAAAGAACCTGACGCTGACCCCGCGATGATTGACCATTGTTCTTCCACATGATCTTTTATCGTGCTTTAGACAATGCGGAAACATCAAAAGGATACATCCTCTTAGAATACTTCGCTTTAAGTGGATAATTTGAGAATTTCAAAGAATTCTATAATACAATGTCGTAAAACACTTTCTACCACAGAAGTGAAGTGGTGCAATTCAAAGGAAGAAAATTGAAATGTAGCTGGGTAGATACGCTGTCTTCACTACTAGCACTTCTGCTGTCTATTCGGTTGTATCAAAATCACAAAAGCATCGAAAAGAGCAGTTCCAACAATTGCATGGGCCTACTCAGAGCACTACACTTCGAAAATTTCGTCTAACCGGCAATAGGCGTCGACATAACACTTATTACTCAAGAGAAAACTGACCAGACCTGGGTCAATTTTTTGATAATGGTATTCAGAGATAAGACGTATCAGTTGCATCAGTTCGCCACTGAACAAGCAACAAGGTAGACATGCTCTATGGATATTTCATAATTCTAGAGAATAATAAATTTTAATAATAAACGAATGATAAAGTATACAAGGTACGCCTTGTGAAGTCCTTGTTATAAATATAGAAGTGATGTACATATCTTGAACACCATGTAGGAGATACTTTATACCATTTTTGTCATTGAGCATCCATTTTTGTCATTGAGCATATCCTCATCACAGTAAGAAATACACCAACCTGTGAGCACATTATGGAGAGGCATGAGTACGTTAAAACACAATATTCTCATGCCACTCCGAGACTCTGCACGAAAATTATCTTGAGCGGGTTTACGAAGAAAAACTCTCCACTACACCTTTTCTTCATGAAAAGAATGAAGATGTATATACCTGGCACATTTTATTCTAAAAACAATTAATGTTCACCCTGTTTGCATATTTGCCCTATCTTTGGCATATAGAAGAGACTTTTAGCACCGCCGTAAGCAAGCACGGTAACTACGGTAACTGATACCGTACGGCAAATACGGCTAGGCAAGACTGGCAACGGTAGCAATGGCAACGTGTTACCCAATTTGTCGTACGGCTGACTGGCTACGCTAAAACTCCCTAGTATCGGCTTCCTCTTACGCGCCGCAATATCCCACACAACAAACGAGAACTATAGTTGGCATTTTCTGCCGTGATTATGAGCGTAGACGGCGAAATGTTCTTTCCTGGCTACCATGTGAGCACACGTGTACAGAAAAAGCGACAAGAGACAAGAAAGAACCACTTGTCTGGTCTGAGTGCCCCTATTCAAACTTACGCAGACCTTTCGGCATCCGTTAGTGTGTAGCCGCACCAATCTTTCGATCCGAATGCCCGACGTTAATGAATAAAACGGTGAAGCCAATGCTGCTATGGGCATAATGCCTGTTTTTATTTATCGAAATATTGCGTTGAGAATTCCCTGAGTTCGATGAGTGGCGGTGTTTTTTAGTAAAGTTTGTCTTTGAAGGACCTGTGGTACCATTTACTCCACACACTATGCAATTGACAACAGCCGGCTTCTAACGGTTCCTGCAACT
Organism: Amblyomma americanum; assembly: GCA_030143305.2. Taxonomy (NCBI): domain Eukaryota; kingdom Metazoa; phylum Arthropoda; class Arachnida; order Ixodida; family Ixodidae; genus Amblyomma; species Amblyomma americanum. The sequence goes on from JARKHS020011873.1 coordinate 64,201, forward strand.
GGAATTCCTTGAGTCATGAACCTCTCCTTGCGGTAGGTGATATTTCAACATTTGCATTCCTTTGGAGTGCGCGCTTATGCAGTTCACGACAAAGAGAGGTATCTATGATATTCCAGCGGTGAAAAATGCAAGACTAAATCTATATTTGCTCAGATCGCGGTTCTCTCTGTGGAACCTTTGCGATGCATGTGCTGAAATCGAAACACTAGATCACTTTCTCATCTTATATCGGCGGTTTTACTTTTCTGCCGTTTCACATTGTTCAGATAGATAGGGCTTCGTCATTCTATTCTGGCTCTTCTCTCTTTTGGGGTAGGCGCCAGGGGGTATATCCTAAAACCAGCGCGGGATTATCTGCATACTTTAATATTGCGTCAGAAAGAGGCCTTTGTTACAGTTCACAGTTTTTTCCACCAATTTCAACCTCGACTACCATTAATGAGTCAATGTTTCACAATTGTTTGACTGCACAAGGCACCCTGGCCATTCCCCCTCTGTAGGTATGTGCCACTCCAACAGAGGACAACAACAACCGCCTCGGCTCCAGCATCCCTGGTTGATTTCTGCTGGGCTGGCCTGTGATACCGTAACAATTTTGGTGGCAGCGGTGGGATGGTGCTCACCTACGTCCAGAAAGAAGCGGCTGACGCGGCCGAGGACGGCGGCCAACCGACGGTCGATGTGGCACAGGGCGCGGCGGACGGCACCGATGATCTCAAGCGTACCGACGGCATGCCCCTTTCTTTCCCGACGCTGGAGGCTGTCCTCCAGCGCTTCGCCTGGCGACTGGCCCTGATAGAGGCTCGGCTTGATGCTTTCCAGCGAGGGGTACGCCATCCAGTGGGGACCGATTCCAACCACAGTGGTCCGGAGACTTCCGTCAACCCCGTGGACACCACACCTTCGCCCGTCGGGCCGGCCTTGCAGTCCGACCGTGGGGTGCACGGCGCTGGTGTGTCCCATCTGGTCTGCCCACTTGGTTTGCCGGAGTTGCCAGCCTTTGATGACACTGCCTCCTGGGAGCCCTACAGGCCTTTCAGGCGGAAAAAAATCATGAAAACAGTTTCTTGGACGTGCGGTTGAATTTATGAGCCTAGAAAGCAATAAATAAAAAAATTATATCTGTAATATTCACTACGAAAATACTTAAAATTTATCGCTGCTTTTGTGCGCGTCAATAGCAGTAAGCCTCGTTTGAAAGACACAGTTCGGTTTTCTTCCATGCCAAAATAGAACTACGCTCCTATTTGCAGTTATTAACAAGCCCGAGGAAAATAAAAGTGTACTAAAGGGCAATTTGCGGTCACGTTGGGAAACAATCTCGTAATGAGCAACGCTACGCTGTTTAGGCGGCAAATACACTAGTGACACTATTTAGAAACATTTTCCTCTCTCCCCCAGCAAGGAGTGGTCGGCCAAAGACTTACTCGGGCCGACATCTCCATCCTTCCGCGCATTAAAGTATACTCTCTCTCTCTCCAATTTTTCACAGTGCTCATTGGTTACTATTCTCTGTATACACAGGCTTTGTGTCTATCTCTGGCAGTAGTAGCAGGGCATCGTTCATTTACAGATGGTAGCAAGATTTATTCTCCCAAAGTGCTGGATGTGTTCCCCCCTCCAACCCCCACCTTTGTTCTCTATTGAAAAAGGCATTTATGAACACGCTTTCTTAGGCATTTTTCTCTGTACATATTTTTCACTCTGTCATTTGGTTTAATATAGCACAACTGTACACTGCACATTCAGCTTTATTGCTTACTTATGTCCTGTCTGCATGAAGCATACATGGGCTACATTTTGAAGCTGCTTTAGCGGCTGGGCATCCTATTCTTACAGATGGCGGTAATTTTTGTTCTGAAATCTATGCAATATGTGCAGGCCACTCTTACGAGCACCGTTTGCTGTAGGACTGGAATATCTGCAGATGAGAGCCAACAATTAACATTCACTCTTAGCACATTCACTCTTTCTTTGTACAGATTTTTCACTATTTACTATAATTTGGGTTGAAAACATCATTGTACACTGCATATTTAGCTTTACTACTTTTTTATGTCCTCTCCGCATGGGACATATAAGTGCTAGATTTTTAAGCGCCGTTAGAAGCAGGGCATCCTGAGTTTACAAACAGTAGCGAGCTTTGTACTTTTTTTAAAGCGAGATTTATTGTCTCACGGCATCAATGATGGGCGAAGGTGTGATGAAAGATGTAATGATTAAATTAATGAAAAAAAGCAAGCTGATTTGATGAAGTCCAGTAGAGAGCGAAGGTATGGTCGCTGCGTCCAGGCAATATATGATGCAGGGTTGCTTGTTGACAGACCCGCTGCCTTCAGGTGCCGGATCCTTGTATGCTTGAGAGCAGGGCAGTCCCTCAGTAAGTGATGTATGTCGGCTTCAATGTCCTCGCGTTTACATATCGGTCACCCAGGCCGAGGAAAGAAATCTCGGTATTGAGGCCACTTTCGTATGAGCTTTGTTCTTCAAATATGTATTGTGTGCAGCCCACCCAGTCATCAGTGCACTTTGCTATAGAACTGGCATATCGGCAGAACAAAGCTAACAATTAACATTTACACTTAGCGATTTTTACTCATATGTATGTTCTGCTTTTAGTGCGGGTACCAGTGTTTAGTGACATATTGCTAGTGTAGCAATACATGCCACATGTGTTCAGTGGCTGCTTACGTTGGCCTATAGAGCCTTAATAATTGTTTTGACCAAAATGCATTTGTGGTGTTAACGCATTACTTTGACCATTGAGCATATTAACCAATGCAATGCAAAGACAAACTTTCCACATTATGTTGGCTACACTCATCAGGATATAGACAGCTGAAAACTGGTGACCATGGTTGGAACTAAGGGCAGAAAAATATTCGTGGACGCTTAAGCTTCATCTTTAACAGCAGAACGCGACAGCATGTTGCAGCTTTGCCAAGGAATCTACGGAATGCCATCGTCCGTCCGGCGCGAAGCCTCGTCCGGACAATTCAAGGAAGGAAACATATTTTGGTGGACACGGGAACCACGCTGTAAGGCAGGGAAAATGAAAATAGAATTGGTTTTAAGGAAAGAAAATGACGCCTGTCTCACATATCTCGGTGGACACGTGAACCGCGCCGTAAGTGAAGGAAAAGCACCCTTCCAAGACAACACCGTATTCACTAGATGCGCCTTTGTCAATTCCAAACCATCAAGCTGGCGTGGCGGAGTGGTTAGCGTGCTCATCTCGCACGCCGGAGGCCATGGTTTGATTCCCCAATTCGACCAATTTCCGTCTCGGTTTTATTTATTAATGCTTCTGGGGATTTTTCGCTCACGGCCAACGCTGCCGACGCCAACGACACCGGCTATTCTGCGACACGGGGCGCTTAACGCTATCGCGTTAATAAGCTCCTTTGGATGCGCCGTGCATCTGATGGAATAGAACATATGCGTTCAGCAACGCTATCCCAAGACGTCCCTTGTTACACAAGGTTTGGGAAGATGTTTTGTTCAGCAAACACTGCACATGCACATCGTGCTAGGAAATTTTACGTAAACGAATGCACTAGATGAGCTTGGAAGCTACCGTACCGGTGGGGAGCAAGTTGGACGACATTTACTGATTTGCAGTCAGGATTGATGGAAAAGGTAGGAAGCTGCTGCCTTTCAATTTTCACACCAGGGACTTCTGTGGAGATTATCCGCACTCGGACAACTTTCCATGGCTTCCTTGCTGAAATATGTGTGTGTGTGTGTGTGTGTGTGTGTGTGTGTGTGTGTGTGTGTGTGTGTGTGTGTGTGTGTGTGTGTGTGTGTGTGTGTGTGTGTGTGTGTGTGTGTGTGTGTGTGTGTGTGTGTGTGTGTGTGTGTGTGTGTGTGTGTGTGTGTGTGTGTGTGTGTGTGTGCGTGCGCGTGCGCGCGTGCGCGTGTGTGTGTGTGTGTGTGTGTGTGTGTGTGTGTGTGTGTGTGTGTGTGTGTGTGTGTGTGTGTGTGTGTGTGTGTGTGTGTGTGTGTGTGTGTGTGTGTGTGTGTGTATGTGTGTGTGTGTGTGTGTGTGTGTGTGTGTGTGTGTGTGTGTGTGTGTGTGTGTGTGTGTGTGTGTGTGTGTGTGTGTGTGTGTGTGAATCGGTGAGCAAATAGGATTATCATGCACATGGTTTTGCTTAATAGGATTAACATCACACAGCGACTCAGGCTATGTGGGATGCCGTAGTGGTGGGTTATCTGGAGGGTTCCAGATAATTTCGACCACCTGTGGTTCATAATGTGCACTGAAACTACATACAACATATACCCCTAACACTTTTCCTCCATCGAAATGCGACCGCCTCGGACGGGTTCGAACCCGCGACTTTCATACTGTGTGATGTCAGTGCACGTTAATTAACCACCGGCGGTCAAGATTATCCGGAGCCCTCCACTAAGGCTTTCCTCAAAGCCTGAGTCGCTTTGGGAGCATAATCCTGAAAAGTAAAACGAAATGTGCCACCATCCCATTTGCTGACCCATTCAAGCCTGTACACATTTTTCAATAGAGTTTGCAACGAAGGTTACTCAGCACAGGGAAGGAGGCGGGCCCTTTTTCTCGTGACTTCAGGAGTGGGTTAGTTGCTCGGATTAGGGGTGCGGAGGGGTTAAAATAGAGGGAGGGGGTTGTCAGCCGCCTTTCCCCTTGTGTTCTCTTGAAGACAGCTGACGCTGAAGACGTCTGGAGGTAACGCAGATTAAATGGCACCTCCCTTTTTTTACTTTCAGCGCAGAATGAGTGCCGTCTGCGGACACCTTTTTGGACTATTTCAGCAGGAAAAAAGTCTGGTGGTGAAGCTGACTCGTGAGGCTGACACAAGCTTTTGGAATAAAAGACCAAACTTGGAAGGTCGGCGGGCAGCGTGTTTGAGACGCCTGCTATATAGGGTCCCAACGGGAGCCAGATTTCTGCGTTTGGTTTCCGTACCCCACCCGCACACAAGTGCTTTGAAAGCATTTATGCACTGCAGAGAAGGCAACACCACCGCGCCATTTAGCACTCGACTGTAGCCGGAAGCCGATTCGTTTAATAATTGTGCTCGCGCTTGCGGGTTTCCTTTATTGCCCATGCGAACAACTTTATTAAAAAGTGGCTTTGAGCATATAAAACACATTGTTTTAAAATAGGCAAGTTTTCATAATATCTTCATGTCCAAGAATTTTGGACAAAAATTTTGAAAATCTGACATTTTTAAGATACTTTTACGGTAATATTGACAGTAATGGCCCATTCTTCTGAAATGGTGGGAAATTTTTATTTTAGACTGTTCCCATCGGTCACATCGAACAGCGAAGACTTCTATAGAAAACCAATGGGGAACGCTTTTGACGACAGCAAAAACGTTAACAGAAAAAAAATTAACATTTCCGTCTGGTTATCTGCAGATATGTTGATTGGTATAGTGAAATCTGACATTACATGGAAAAATTGCTTTCATAAATCGTTTCCCGCTCAAAAATACTTTCGTGCGGACAGGACTGCGTTTCTGACTTCTGCGCCGTTTACAGCATATGACGCCACCGACCCAGACAGCGATCGTTTCGCTGACAATCCATTGAGATTGGTCTTGGTGCAGCTAGAGCACTACTAAGAATCACTCCCTCACTTCACCACTCACTTGCTGCTCACTACTTGCAACAAATAACAATACGCCATCACTCGCTACATCTGTATTTCTCTAAGAACGAAGCGAGTTGCACAGCCAAAAACGAGTCGATTGAACGAGCAACCGCTCTAACCAATGCTCCACAAATGGGTATGATACGCAACAAGAGAGGCTTCGCCTTATAACTATAGTGCTGTGGGGAGAAACAATGTGAACATGTGCCTCGCTGTGCATATGCGGTGACTATTTAAAAAAAGGGTTGTCACAGTAAGAGAATAAAGAAGGCCTCCTTACATGAAATATGCTCCAATGACGAACAAAGTTGCGTTATCAGATAATTATTTTTCTATTTATTCATTTAATTTCAATAATAGTAAATACCCAAAGCACGATGCAGGGACAGAGGCTTAAGGCCATCGATGTCTTACGAAGCCTCTGACCCTGTGCAGTTCGGAATGGTTCTGTTACCAAGCACATATATCTGAAAACATATTCAAATAGGATGATTGCGCTTTCAGAGATCGCACAAAATATAAAACACGACATTTTACACTGTCCTAAGGTTACATGAATGTATTATTTTAAAACTCTTGTACAGTATCGCACCCAAGAGCAGAGGCATTGCATTACACTGTCCTAAACACAAATTGAAAAAAAATTGCTGGTGGTTTAGCTCTAGTTAACCCTGATCGAAGGAGAAAAGCTGCATCTCCCTGGCAAAGTTGGTCGTCGAGCGACTGGCGGTTTCGATGGATAGCCATACTGACATACACACAGTAGTAGGCATTTCTTTTTGTTAAACATCTTGCTTTTCTACTAAACGACAATAAAGGCGCTCACAGAAGAGATTATATATTTAATATAGCTTCGGCGATATTTACAACTGTATTGTTGCTCGTTGTATGCGGAGATATGGAAACAAATCCGGTTCCAAACGACGTGCAAACCGTGCAGATAATTCGAACCCGACCGCGGCGGCTGCTTTTTATGGAGGCAAAACGCCAAGGCGCCCGTGTGCTGTGCGATGTCAGTGCACGTTAAAGATCGTCAGATGGTCGAAATTATTAAGGAGCCCTCCCCTTCCTTCTTCTTCTTCACCCCAGGTATATGGCACGTACCCACGCGGGGGGATTGGCCAAGGTGTAGTTGAATAAACAAAGTTTCCATGGAAGATGATGACAAAAATGTAGCACCAATCGTGAATTTTGAAAAATCAATGAATAAAAACAAGAGAACAATATTGACAGTTAAATAACAGACAGCATTACGGCACCTACTTCTTCCTTTCATCTTTCACTTCATCTCTTATCTCTTCCCTTACGGCCCGGTTCAGGTGTCCAACGTCATATGAAACAGATACTGCGCCATTTCTTGCCCGCAAGAACCAATAATAAAAGAAAAAACCGTGCGGATAATTTTATAAATAATAATAATAATAATTGGTTTTGGGGGAAAGGAAAATGGCGCAGTATCTGTCTCATATATCGTTAGACACCTGAACCGCGCCGTAAGGGAAGGGATAAAGGAGGGAGTGAAAGAAGAAAGGAAGAAGAGGTGCCGTAGTGGAGGGCTCCGGAATAATTCCGACCACCTGGGTATCTTTAACGTGCACTGACATTGCACAGCACACGGGCGCCTTAGCGTTTTTCTTCCATAAAAACGCAGCCGCAGCGGTCGGGTTCGAACCCGGGAACTCCGGATCAGTAGTCGAGCGCCCTAACCACTGAGCCACCGCGGCGGGAAATTTTATAAAGGCAAAATTGAAAAAGAAATTGCTTTTTGGGGAAAGGAAATGGCGCAATGTGAATCAGGCGTAATTTCATTTCCTTTAAACCAATTTTCATTTCCTTCCCTTACGGGCGCTGTTCGAGTGTACACCGAGATATGTGAGACAGGCGTCATTTCCTTGTTTGACCTCTAGCTACAATCAAGGTCAAACTTTAGGCCCCGCTGGCGACTGGAAAAGGTGGCGTAGTGAAGCTTTTCGCTTTAAAGCTTAATCTCCCTGGCTACGTTTGTGGTCGACCGACTGGCGGTTTCCATAGATAGCCATACTGACGCGCACACAGTAGTAGGGATTTTTTTATTTGTTAAACATGACCGCAGCGATGGCCAAGTGGTTGAGCATCCGCCTCGCATGAGGGAGGTGCGGGGTTTGATCCCCAGTGCCGCCGGATACCCACCGGTGATACAATGGGTACAAACTTTCCCCTGCCTGGTGCTTGGCTTCCTTAGGGTGAAATGCTTGGGAAATGGGGTCTTTGACCATACCTTCAGCAAACGAATACACATTGTGCCATGGCGCTCTTTGGCCGGAGCTGCCCTTGCACCATAAAAATCCATAATCATCATTTGTTAAACATTTTGCTTTCTTCGTAACGACATAGACTTTGCGACCATAGCAGCTACCGCAAGCGTATAAGCAGTAACTGCAACTAGGCCTGCAATGGTCTTGGGCACGACCTTTAGAGCAAACGTTGCAAGTGCTTTTGGGACCGTGCTTAAAGTGCTGTTAAGCCACTCTGAGACTCCACTCGCAACCCCGCTTCTGGATGCAGCGGCTGCACCGGCAACGTTAGCGTTGCTGAGCGCGGTGCTTGTCAAGGTGGTAGCCACGTGCAACCATTATTACACCCTACCTCCACGGCAGGTGTCGCATCGATCACACCTAGCATTCCGCTGAACGCAAAGTGCATCGGCGTTTTATGGAGAGCCCATTTTCATGACCTGTGCATGCGGTGCCGGCAGACCCTTTCCCTCCTGACCGAAGGTCATTGTCAAAGGTCAAGATCAAAGGTCAAGGTCGAGATATTTGGTGTAACAGCCGCTGGTGTCGCTGCTGCAGCTGGTATTGAATGGAACACAGGCCCCTATGGCTAGCATTTCTGGATATTAGGGAAGCCTACGTAAACGTTATTGAAGAGTATTTGGGGGACATACTGGGCACATTGGATGTGGAAAATGGAGTAATTAATATTTTAAAAGATATATATAAAGGTAACAGAGTGCTCATAAAATAGGGAAAAAATGTATCAGGGCCTGTGCAGATACAGCGGAAGCTTAGGCAAGGATGTCCTCTGTCTCCTTTGTTGTTCATGTTGTACCTGCAAGGGTTGGAGACCAAGCTAGCGAGGAGCGGACAAGGCCTTTCTTTTTTCAAGCAAGGGGTATGAATTAAACAGTCATTACCGGGACTAATATACGCGGATAATATAGTGCTAATGGCTGACAACAAGGAAGACTTGCAGGTTTCAATTTTGGTAAAGAAAACTCTGCAGTCATGATATTTAATGATTAGGGCGGAGAGCATCGAATACAGGAGATAACGCTAGAAGTAGTGGATTAGTACAAGTATCTTGGGGTGTGGAGTATACGGTGCTGAGTATCTGACAGAGCATGAAAAATATCTAACGAATAAAGCTAGTAGAAATGCATCTGTCATGAAAAATAACACTGTGGAATTACAATAGGTATGGAGTGGTAAGCGGAATCTGGAAAGGGGTGATGGTTCCTAAACTGACTTTCGGTAATGTGGTCCTCTACATGAGACCATATGTTCAAACAAGGTTATAAATCAGACAACGCGGCTTAGGGAGGCTAGCTTTGGGAGCACATGACCATACACCAAATCAGGGCGTACAGGTTGATATGGGATGGGCGTCGTTCGAGAGCAGAAAAACTAGCAGTAAGATAGCATTTGAGGATCGATTGAGCAAAATGGGGGAAAAGCAGTGGGCTCTGAAAGTTTTCAGATACCAGTATATAAGGAATGTTGATACGAAATAGAGAAAGCGAACTAGAAAATTGACAAGCAAATATCTGGACAGCAGTAGGGGGGCAAATCAGCAATCATCGGTTAAGAAAAATGTTAAAGAAACAGAGAGAGAGCTCTGTGGAAAACAGGGATATGCTGAAGAAATCGGCACTGGGAACATACGGGATCTTTAAGCAGGAAATCTTTAGGCAGGAAAAGCCAAAGAAAATATCTATGATAATTGTAGGGGAAGCTGTTTGTTGTTTCAGGCCAGGACGGGAATTTTGCGGACTAAGACATATAGAGTCAGGTACCCCGACATAGACACGTTGTGCGCTGCGTGCGGAGAGGAGGAGGAAACGGCTGAACACTTGATACTTTTCTGTAAAGGGCTTCACCCTACAGTGGAAAGCAGCGGGGCTGATTTATCCAAGGCATTGGTGTTTAAGGACAGTGAAGGGAAAGTAGATTTTAAGCAGTTAGGAGTAACCAGGCGGATGTTATCTGATTGGTGGCTAAAATAAGACGAGTAGAATTTCATGTCATGGCTAGGTGGCTTGAGCCACCGCCCGATGTAAAGGGTTTATTCCGCCTTATCCAAAAATCCCTCCATCCATCATGTGTCGAACTTGACTACCATCAGTTATGGTCATGGTTTTACCTCTATCCAACATTCAAGGTGAAACTTGCGGCCACGCTGACCTTTAGCTAAATTCAAGGTTAAACTTGCGGCTCCGTTGACGGCTCGATGAAATGTCGTAGTGAAGCTTTTAGCTTCAATGTCACATAAAATAAAGTACAATATAACGCATAATAAAAAGATACTTTGCAGTTGTATACTTTTCACTTCGCACAGCACACGGGTGCATTTTGCATCCGTGAGCTGTGCAATGTCAGTGCACGTTAAAGATACCCAGGTGGTCGAAATTATTTCGGAGCTCTGCACTACGGCATTTCTTTCTTCCTTTCTTCTCTCACTCCCTCCTTTATCCCTTCCCTTACGGCGCGATTCAGGTGTCCGCCGGTATGTGAGACAGATACTGCGCCATTTCCTTCCCCAACAGTCAATTATTAATATTATTATATACCTCTTCCCCTCTTTAATACCTATGACGTGAGGTGTTTAACAAATGAAGGAAATGAAATTCTCTTTTACAGCGAAGAGCATAACGGTGCAGCTGTGTTTTAGAAGCGAGATCGACCTTCCCGACCAACATTAGCCAAGCCAAATACAAAGTTCTGCACTTCTTTCGGCTTTAGTTCCCATTGCGGAGGAAGTGCTATTTAAAAATCCGAATGTACACCCTCCGTCTAAAGTGTACAGCCCAAGGGGTTCACTTGTGAGCCCTGCTGCAAGCATAGTTATGCATCCTGATCTCCCGTAATCTCTCGACCAATAAATGGCTTCAAGTCATCAATCCTCCCAAGCTTTGGATTGGTAATTATTGCAGGCAGCCCCGCTAAACAGCTTAAACACGAACCCTTTTGGCTCTATACTTTTGACGGGGGCTGTGCGGTGACGGTTCTTGCCGCCCTTGGCAATTTCCAGTAACTCTGTAGTTGAACAAGGCTGATAAGCGATTCTAAAGCTAATGATTCTAAGATGATTCTAAAGCTCACTCGAATTCCTTTGTGAACTCCAGTTCCCGTAAAGCCGTTGTTTATTTAATGTTTGGTGAGCGATCTGGCGTATGTAATACCGCTTTACATCTTGCGTATTTACGTGCCTTTTTGTTCGGGTATCCAGGGACAATCGCCAATTAACAGAACACTTGCTCCGCAGCACATGCTTTGAGCGAGAAGAAGAAGAAGACTGGTTCTTTAGGCGGACGTCTCGGATCTGCTCCAGCACAGTGGCATCGCCTAGGAGGACCTCCGCTTGTCACTCGACGAAGGAAGGATTTCGGTGGACGCCTGAGACATGGGTGAGGAGACTGCAGGGTTTTTGTGTTGTCTAGATTTATCTTGTTCACATAAACATTGAAAGAAAGGCTTCGTCAAGCTGCACGCGGAGGTGAGAATTGCAAGCACACGAACTTCTAGCGCGACAGCGTTAAAGGCCTCGTTTCCAATATATTCGGTGTCGGCGTTGTCGGCGTCAGAGTTGTGAGCAAAAAATCACGAGTATGCCTCTGGCAGGTGGTGCTTAGAGAGTGACCTAGGAAGCAGGTGGGTCACCTAGGTCATGTGACCTTGCAGCTTCACGTGAACTATCACGGCAATATACTTTGATATCCATTTTTCACTCCAGCGGTGACCTCAAGGTTCGAGCGTCCGCCTAATATAAGAGAGGCGTGGATTTTGATGCCCTGTGTTGCGGGGTTCCCAGTGATTTCCTGTGGGTACAATTTTTCCCCTAGCCTGGCACTCGGTTTTACGGCGTGAAATTCTGGAAAAAAGGGGATTTGGCGCTACCTTGCGGCGACGAAAACATCTTGTACCATAGCACAGTTAGTCCAAAGCTGTGCTTTGTGCCATTGAAATTCGTGATCATCATTTATTAGTATCACTTGGTGGAACAAATTAATCTGTACTGTGCCTGCTTGTGATCATAAAAGCTTATGATGTTGTCTTGAGGAGATGTGCGAGTGATGTCTGCAATCACTTACCATAGGCAAAAAAGGCAATCTCTTAGGGAGGAACAGCCTAGTGAATAGTTGCAATTTCTGTCCCTGGCAAACTTTAGGATAACAAACATTTATGATATGATTAGGGGAGTGTGATCGGATGTTCGGGAGGACCTGCGCGAAGGTGCGCGAGACTTCGGGGTAGTTTATGCCCAGTTGATTGGCTCTTAGATTTCGATGGACCGGTACAGCGATGTTGGGTTTCTGGTTTGGGGTTTTTGTTGGTTTCCTGCGGAATTGCTGACAAGTTTGGTGTTGCTGAAACTACCACAAGTAGGTAGGTACAACATTGAAACATACTGCAGGAAAGTGTTTAGAATTCTAAGGCGGCTCCTTCCCGAAGACATTGATGCCAATGGACCGCGTTTCTCTGCCGGTTCTATCCTTCAGCGATAGTGGCCTTGACTCAGGAGTTCAGCGGTAGCGTTCGTTCGGAACGCATTCATCATTCATCTGCGAAACGGACTATTTAGGCGCCCCATGTCTGTTTACTATACAGCTTCAAAACAGGACGCACGTCTTCTCATACACGCATCGATACGCGCGTCCCCTGGAGCACTGGCTTTCGAGCGATGGGACCACTCGGGTTTCGCGCGGCGCTGGTGACCTCGATGACATTCGCTTCGCCTTCATTTGACCCCGCACGGCGACTCTCGCTCGCAGCGCCGAAGTTCCTCTAGGGTACGGACAGAGCATTTCACTAAGTCCGTTTTAGGTTAGGTATGTTTTTCATTCACCGTGGCTCCCGGAGAGTGTTAGCCTGTGTCTTGGCTGGAAAAATATATTTTGGCTCACTTGGTGAGAAACTGAGTGGAATTATTGTAACAAACTAAAGAGCAGCTCGATAAACGTAGATGGCACAGCACACGTAGCTACAGTGAACTACAAGAAGTGCAGCGGTAGAAACATGAAGCGTGTTGTAGCGTTTATTGGCTTGAGTTGCATATATATGAAGAGGTCCTGCATGAACATATGCGTATGCGTTCTTACTTTCTGGATTCCAGCGGTATTCATGGCATTTACTGATTCATTTTAGTATGTTTTAAACCTTATTCGTGATTACTCTATATTATCATCTGCATCTGTTCTTTCTCATAACAATATAATTTCTGTTTGCCTCCATAGCTGATTATTCCACGGCATTGCTTGCGAGTAAGTAGTGATTTTCTAACAACAAAAAATGTGCACCACGCCGCTAAAGGTGAAAAAGCAGCCACACATCGCTAACTTGCAACGCGTCAGAACTGTGAAGTCACAGGAGTGTAGTTTTTGCATGGACGCGATCCTATAAGACTTTTGACACATTCCCAGCAGATTGAACGACTTTGTCTCCTGTTTCACTACTGTTACGTCTCGCCTTCGACGCGCGGTATAGCCGGCGCGGATGCAACGGACGCCGCGGCTTCGTTCATCGCGGCCGCAACGCCTCCCGCCAAGCGCGTCCAGACAGGTTTCCGTGCCACGTGTCGTCGTGCGTGCGTGTGTGTGTGTGTGCATGTTTTGCCCACGCTTGTCAAAGCGCGGCAGCCGGGGAGAGGAGCTCCCCCAACTGGGAGGCGAGGAGGTCTGACCGGCGCCGGCCTGGCGGACGCGCCCGTCACGCCTGAACATGTTCATGCGTCGCCGTCTTGTGCGACTCATCCCAAGCCGCTCCTTCTTGCCCTCGACTCCGAGGGTATATAAAGAGAGCTGCCCCGGACGCCAACGAGAGACTTCGATTCCCTCCTTCGAGTAACGTGGTCGCCCTGACCGGCTGCTCTTTTGAGATGCCAGAAAAAACAAGTTGTTCTGTTGCCAGTCGACTCATCCTTTGCCGGGACCTTCGGATGTTTCCAGCTTTGCCCCAGGCCGCCAGGCCAACGCTACCCTTGGGGCTTGCAACCCAAATGCAACACTACTTGGAAACACCATGAAAGGATAAAACCGTTTTAATTATTTCGAATATTTCCTCTTAAAAGTTTTTTAAAGATAACGCCACAAGGATCAGAATCTGTAGAAGAGCAATGACGTCACGCCTCACATAACAACTCGAGGCTTATGCTCTACCAATCCGGCGAATAAAAACTTAGAGTAGTCTTTATGTTGGCGCCACGTTTCTCTACTGTGTTTAGGGGAAACCCCGAAAGTGGAGTATATTTGTAATAAGGGAGTAATTACGCATTGGCATCCACCCAAGCACAGCCATATGCCAACAAAGGAAAGCTACACAGCTTTCTCAGAAACATCGCAGTTAAAGAAACATTCGTCCTGGTCCGCGGTTCGAACCCGGGACCACCGCTTCACCGGTCCAGTCGCTCTGTGCTGTTCTTGGAGAGTGAAGAATCTTGCCTCCATTACTGTCAAATATGGGGTAAAAACGAACATTTTATCGCTTGACAAAGAAAGAAGCTTTCCTTTTTAAATCTTCTAGTTCGTGTTTGCGAATAACACGTTAGAGCACGCAGTGGCGTAGAGTTCAGAATTCTTTAAGGCCCTGGCTGTTGAAGCAGTCGGGAAATTGTTCATGTGCATTTTTAATAAGTTCTCTCTTTTAAATGAGTCAATATTTTGTCAGCTTCTATTATGGGCATTTTCAAAGCTGCTCTTGCTAAGGTTGTGAAAGCTATGCCGGCGCCAGAAATGCAAAGAATCGGTCATCAAGGCTATCAGAGCCACGTTCTTTCGTGCAGACTTTCCTATCTTAATCTCCAAAGTTAGCACCTGCATGGTTTCCAAACGATTACAATGTCTTTCATACTGGAACGCTTAGTCACGGGTCACAGCAGAGTGGATAAGAATATGCGCGGTGCCCTACTGAAATTTTCCTTATGACGAGCCCCATAACACTGTATACTACCATATGGATTATGTAGAGTCCGGTATGGAGTAGAGAGAGTCAATATGGACTAAATGGGAAGAACGTATGGAGCCTTACGGACTTCACATGAATAATGATCAGTGTAAGGAAATTGTATGGAATTATGTTGAATGCTTAAGGACTCCCTATAAAAACATATAGATTTCCATATATTAGTCCATAGGTTATATGGACTCCATGATCCCATAATTCTATAAGAGCGGCCAATATGGCACGTTTCAGGAGAAATGTTGCCCCAACAATTCGTATTGCATGCACGTTGTCATCACTGATCGCCTAGTTTATCATGTTTACACATGTCCGTCCGTCCGTCCGTCAGTCTGTCTGTCTGTCTGTCTGCACCAACAATTCGTATTGCGTGCACGTTGTCATCACTGATCGCCTAGTTTATCATGTTTACACATGTCCGTCCGTCTGTGTCTGTCTGTCTCTCTCTGTCTGTCTGTCTGTATGTCTGTCTGTCTGTATGTATGTCTGTCTGTCTGTATGTCTGTCTGTCTGTATGTCTGTCTGTCTGTATGTATGTCTGTCTGTCTGTATGTCTGTCTGTCTGTCTGTATGTATGTATGTCTGTCTGTCTGTCTGTATGTATGTCTGTCTGTCTGTCTGTCTGTCTGTCTGTATGTATGTATGTATGTATGTCTGTCTGTCTGTCTGTATGTATGTATGTATGTATGTATGTCTGTCTGTCTGTCTGTCTGTCTGTCTGTCTGTCTGTATGTCTGTCTGTCTCCGTCCGTCCGTCTGTATGTATGTCTGTCTCCGTCCGTCCGTCTCCGTCCGTCCGTCTCCGTCCGTCCGTCTCCGTCCGTCCGTCTCCGTCCGTCCGTCTCCGTCCGTCTCCGTCCGTCTCCGTCCGTCTCCGTCCGTCTCCGTCCGTCCGTCCGTCTCCGTCCGTCTCCGTCCGTCCGTCCGTCCGTCCGTCCGTCCGTCTGTCTGTCTGTCTGTCTGTCTGTCTGTCTGTCTGTCTGTCCGTCCGTCCGTCCGTCCGTCCGTCCGTCCGTCCGTCCGTCCGTCCGTCCGTCCGTCCGTCCGTCTGTCTGTCTGTCTGTCTGTCTGTCTGTCTGTCTGTCTGTCTGTCTGTCTGTCCGTCCGTCCGTCCGTCCGTCCGTCCGTCCGTCCGTCCGTCCGTCCGTCCGTCCGTCTATGTATCTTTCTCTATCTCTGACAGCTTTTGAATAATGCCTGAAAGAAAATGTGAGTTCAATTGTGGCGTTCGCTGGTGAACGATACGTATCCAACTTGCGGGAATTGTGAATGCTGAAGCTCCTCCTAGGCATCTTAACTTTCAAGCACATGAATACGCTGTCTTATTTTTTTATACAGGCGAGTTTCCAGCAGTGTCTACCGGTGAGTACTCCAACAGTAGCTATTGCCTAAGTATCTGCTGCTAGGAGACACTTCCGAAAGGTAATTACTTGACGCTTTTGGCACCACTATAAAAAAAATTGGCTGAGGTTCAACCCGGCTTAATTTAGTAGGCGAGCGAAAGCAAAGCCGGCGGTATTTATATCCAAGAATGGTATGACGTCGTTCCTACGTCATCGCATGACGTCACGTCAGGCGACGCCAATCTCAGCTCTAAAGGTCAAAGGTTAAAGGTCATCAGTCACGTGGTTGCTGGTCATTAGCTATCAATATACCATGCAGACATATGGTTATGCGCAGCAAAACACATAGTCATACATTGCTATTCTCGGGGATGTCTGCTTGGTTTGACCTTGGTCGTGCTTCAAGGTCAAACGCGCAAAGCCAAGCGAATTTGGTTTGGTTTGGTTTATGGTAGTTTAACGTCCCAAAGCGACTCAGGCTACGAGGAACGCCGTAGTGAAGGACTCCGGAAATTTCGACCACCTGGGGATCTTTAACGTGCACTCACATCGCACAGTACACGGGCCTCTAGAATTTCGCCTCCATCGAAATTCGACCTCCGTGGCCGGGATCGAACACGCGTCTATCGGGCTTTCGCTCTAAAACGTAAAGCTTTCGCTCTGAAAACGGCAGTCTGCAGTCTTGAAGGAAAGCTCATGGCATCGGCACACATTGTTAGGTCGAAAAAAAGTTTTCCTAAGCAGTATTTTTTAATTAAACACTACCAGTCCCAACAAACTTTTCATTTCCGCTTAGTGTAGTTTTCTTAGCTCAGAAAAATTAACGGCAATTTCACGACTAATCTAGACGTCATAACTCCTGCATCACTAAATAGAAGCTTTCAAGCCAGGAGACCATGAAGACCGTTTTTTAAACAGCATTACAGCACATACCCTCATCCTGTGAAGTGTCCTCGAAAATGTATTCACAGAGGGTACAAATATTTAATAACTAATTCATTTAGTGACATATTGTAATTTTTTAAACGCTCCCTAAATTTTCTTCTTGCAGAAATGGGATCAAAGTAAGCAAGCAATTGTTTTGCTGTGCTTCAAATGTGTCTCTCCTTGCATCGATCGAATATGCTGTGTGGCAAAGAACTCTCATATTCCTTCGCACTAGTAGCTTAGAACAGTGCTCAGCTCAGCCCAGTGCTTGCCTCAGTTCACCGTAGTTCACGACTGCCACCTTAAAGTCGTTCCCTGTGTTCCTCGTTGAGTACCGAGATTCTTCCTCTAACCCCGAAGCAAAGAGCTCACACAGCCAGCGTTCAATGTCACAGCCATAAGCGTACCACAACCTCCGCCGTTTCTTTGAGTACATCGACTCGCAAGTCAATGCGAAAACAGACCGAACGCTTTCGACAACGACTACTCTTCGACAAGCACGACCATTGCGGCTGAAACTCGTATACGCAGAAATTTTGCTGGCCAGGAGGTGCATACGAGGTTTCATCGCGACAATATTTGACGTCGTCGCTGTTCAAGACAAATGAATTCCGTCATACGCATGTCGTAAGAAAATTCGGTAACGAATCCCTCGTTCCCATTCCTACTTGACTACACACTATAAGCAAGTATTCGCCTATATGGAAGTAAAAAGGAAGTCAGCTGTCCTCTGGCGAACTTCGTTTCGCAAAAGGGAGTTCGCTAGAGGACAGCTTACTCCCTTATACTCCCACATAGGCGCATTCGTGTTTCCAGTGTAGTAGCCACCACGTGACAACAAGGTGCGTCCATACTCCCATCATTGTCGTTCATTCCAGTCGTGTCTCATTATTCCTGCAGCAGTAGCGACCGCGACAGTTGGGGGACCGTGGTGCTGATGGCCTGTGTCCTCATGCTCGTCGGCTTCTTGCTGTTTGTGGCGGTCTTCACGGGCATCATCGCGAGTAAGTGTACAACACTTGACGTTGTTTGCAACAGCGCAAGAGGCGGCAAATCTGCGCAAAAGTGAGATATCATGTTGTAGTACGCGTTGAGTTTTCCTGACTAGTGGGTACCACAAATTGGGTGCACTCTGCGTCTCCTTGTGAATGACTTGACTGCGCGTGTATGGCTGTTGTCTTCAACGCGACAGCGTTAAGGCTCCCGTTCTGCAGAAAATTTGGCATCGTCGGTGTGGTCGTAGAGGTCGTGAGCAAAAAATGGGCCGGGGTTGGACCACCTTACCTATAGGACGCAGGTGGGCCACCTAGATCACGTGACCTCGGGACATATACACAACCTGCCCACAGGATTGCGAGAAAACTGCCCACCATGGCATGAGGCAGCTAATTACTGTTCGCTAGAGGTTGCTTAGGAAGAGCATCCTGGGCCGCACAAGTTCCACCAGGGGGCAGCACCTGCCATCGCAGGCCAGGGACCCATTGCTTAACCGCTGCACCGCTGCTCCAGGACGGATATAAGCACTCCCAGGGATCTGTGAATGCAAAATCGATAATGACGAAGTCCGCGTATATGGGCATGAACCCACTAACATCATCGCGTCATACTCTTAAGGCTGAGCGTAGGGGTCGGCTTCAATTTTTCTTCAGGCTATGTGAAAGACAATGAATACTCAGTATAGCACCGTCTTTTTTTCTGGTAGTCACGGTTCCTGTTTCTCCGCCTTCTGGACGTTAGGACCCGTGGCACGGATCCATTAATGTGTGCGCTTGATGGGATACCGGCGACATTTGGTGTCCTTCGCTCATAAATCACTACCTTGCATTTACAAGACACACCACGCATCCTTCGGAGTCCCAAATAGCACGCTCATTTCTTAAGCATATCTGATCGACGGTTCATCGCTTTATGTCACTCATGCTTTACAAATCGCTCAAACTGCCTAGCAAATTTCGTCTGTGTTTTTCGCCGTGTCCGGTTTTATGTTTATGAAACGCATAAAGGCTATGACAGCAGAAAGCAGGGATTGTAGGTTTCTGGTTACTTTCGGCCACCGGGTTATCGCACATCACACTAACGATTTTTAATTTCGCCTTAATCGCAATGCGACCTCGGCGGCCAGGTTTCAAACTTGCGACCTTGGGATCAGCAGTACTGCGTAAAAGCGAGTGAGTCTATGCGACGGAAGTCAGTGTTGTTTGTAAGCAACGCTGCCTTTCGAGGGGAGTAGGTTCCGCCACAGCCATTCGCGCCACGCTGACTTATAGGTAAATGTCATAGTACTGGCGACTTTTTGCTGTCATTTCTGACAGATGTTGCTGCTAAAGAATTTACGACTTGTGTAGAACCGCAGTGAGCTACACAGCCGCTGCGGTGGCTGTGTGGTTATGGCGCTCTGCTGCTGGCCCGAAAGACGCGGGTTCGATCCCGGCCGCGGCGGTCGAATTTCGATGGACGTGAAATTCTAGAGGCCCGTGTGCTGTGTTATGTCAGTGCACGTTAAAGAACCCCAGGTCGTCGAAATTTCTGGAGGCCTTCACTGCGGCGTCCCTCATAGCCTGAGTCGCTTTGGGATGTTAAACCCTCATAAACCAAGCAGTGAGCTACAGATGGGCTCGTATGCACTGTGACCAACCAACGAAGCGGCTTTTCGACGTATAATCTGTCAAATGTTAATGACTTGTGCTTTGCTTTGAGCCGGCCTTTGCGCTTTTATTTCCCAAAATAAGATGTCCGTCTTGTTCTGATGCACAGGCGGTGACGACGCCGACAACGGAGATGACGAGGGACAAGCGGAGGGAGAGAAAGGGAACGACGAATCCGTACCCCCAAGGCGTGGGCCCAGGGCGAGTGGCGTCACCCCGCCCGACTTGCAAACGAAGACTGCCGAGCAGGTATCGCTCGGCTCATTTTCACCTCGACGCATCCGGGATGGAACTTTCCTTTTTTTTAAGAGCGTTAGCTCTTATTCATCACGTTTCTCGATTACTTGGGGTCTGACCGCAGCGGTGGCCTAGTGGTAGAGCATCCGCTTCGCATGAAGGAGGTGCGGGGTTCGATCCCCAGTGCCGCCGCGTACCCACCGGTGATACAGTGGGTCTGGTGCTCGGCTTCTTTAGGGGAAAATGCTTAGGAAATTGGTCCTTGACCCCAACTTCAGAAGAAAAAGAACCTTGTGCCATGACGCTCTGTGGTCGTAGATGCCCTCGCGCCGTAAAAAAAAATATTTAAGACAAAATTTCTTGGGGTCTGCTACCACCTCCCTTCGGGGTGAAAATTTCCAAGTCCGAGGAATTCAAGATGGCGGCCCCATAGTAAATCGATATAGCAACCCAACTGGTGATTGAATAGTGAGGTCATTAGTATATCGCATTCGTGATTCACTGGTGATGTCACTGATTTTGTGACATCTTAACTACTCACGTGAATATGTTTAACCGCTTATAACTCAGTAGTTAATGAGGTCATCATAAAATGAATTAGATATTTGGACTCCTCTATATTAGTAGAACACGTTAGACATCAATATTAACTATTGAATTTAATATTAGGTTATTATTAGGCTTAATTTAAATTGCTGACAAATATATAACTGTTAACGTCATGATCTATCTAATGACATATTCGTAACGGGCTCAATGAGTAGAACATGTTTGACTCCAATATCACCTAATCAGGGTAATATTTAGCTATGGCTAGGCTTAACATGGCGGCCGTGACGTCAACACTCGGCAGCTCACAATTTCACACCTCATGGCGACCAGGCACCTACCGCCTTGAGGTAATGAAAAATGGCCCACCAAAAAGTCGAAGAACTTTTTGGGCCCAAACTGGTCAAAAATATCCGACCTCAAGGCGGTAGGCGCCCGCTCGCCGTCAGGTATGGAAAAGCAGCCTAATCACGTGGTAATACATCGGATTGACGATACATTGCATTACCAAAAAGCTAACGCTCGTTACTTCAACGTCTTCCACACGGTGGCGGCAAATTTTTTCCCTATACGATAAAGACACGTAGTTTCCAAAACTATGAGTACTGATTGATCAGTTTCCGCATCGCATCCGTACGTTGCAACTCTTGTCTGCTTCAAATGGTCGCATTGAGCTGCTGCACGAGTGTCCGCCGCAGTGATCTCCTATGTTTTAGAAAGCGCTCCTTCACTGAACATAGCAGCAGTGATGATGGATCGGGCAGTGGCTAAAGCACACAACAGGCTGAGTGTGCTGTTCGCCAATATTAAACACAATATGTTAAATATATTACAACAGACTGCCCCGAAAACGTCTCTTTGCTAAGTAGCGGGGAAAAAACGACTGCACTGCGATGGGCAGAGAGATTCTCTTTGCTGGAAATGCAACCCGCACCTCGGTGTAAGCAAGAACAAATGTTTCTGCGACATTCATTATGAATAAATGCCCTCGAGTTGGTCTTCCGTGGAAGTCTGACAATATGCACAGCACAGAACACGTGGTCATTGTCAGCGATTCGCAGCACCTAGTAATCAAAATCCTGGCGCGGTAAAAATTTTGGCATCTGCTTTTGAATGTGGGCACAATAGGTGGAAAATTTGGAGGTTATGATTTTTGTTAATTTCTTTGTAAGAGCGGAATGACATGTTCGGCGAAGGTGGCTATTTAAAGCTGCTTTACGCCACCCTCTTACAATGTTGCGTTCTATAATAGGCCTCCGGTGTCTCAAATGCGATTGCCAGTAGTTCCACCAGCGACTTCTATCATGCGACTTGGAGAAACTGTAACTCCACTCGTCTCTTTACATATCATGCCTTCGCAGCCAACAACTGCCCCACCAGTCGGCCCAACAATACCACACACTCCACCTGTGACGATGACCTTCCCAACGCTACCACCTCCAACCCTGCCGCCTCCGCCTGTGACGAGCGCCTCTTCACCTGCGACTTCCACCGTCCACACAACGCCCACTCCGAGCTCCTCTTCGTCTAGTACCCGTCGCACTCCGCCGATCACCACTCCCAGCCACACCACGCCGTCTACCGCAAGCCAGACCACTGTCTCAGGTAAGTATTTATGTCACCGCACTCTTCGGACCCTGCTACGACACAGCCTGGTAAGAACAGCTGGTGTCTGGTTTCTGAGTCAGCGTCATGGTTCTCGGAACCTTACTGCGCCTCCCTGCATGTAGGCTTTTCACGACACCTAAATTCAGAGCATTGCGTCTCGGCATCGACTGAAATGATCCTCGCAATTTAAAGTTTCAAAGCATTTCATTTCATTTTCGTTACGTGTTATTACTTTAACGCTTTAACCACCAACCCTGATTTCTACTCGTCATGGGAGATTGTGGTATGGCCAGGTAGAAGTGAAGGCTGTGGTACGGCCGTGTAGTGAAGCTTGAAGGTGGTGTCCGGTGCGCTCAGAAATGCATGAAGCAGGTGCGCGGATGTAGGGTTCCTCTGGATGTGTCGAATAGAAAAGAATGTCATGAAGACAGAGTAGCAACGCAACGGCTAAATGTAAGATGCTCCGAATCAGATTGGGACTTCAAGGATGAAATGCTGATGAAACGCGAGTAACAAGAATACATGAATCTAGCTGTTCTTTTCTGCACCTCCTCGAGAACATTAGCGAAATGCAGCTAATGTGGATGCCACCTTACAGGTGCGTATTCTAATTTCGGTCGGACCTGCGTTGTAAGCGGGTAGTCCTACACGTTGAGGGACATTTCGGAGGCTATACTTTATAATATCTCCTGACCTTTTAGTGGATGATAAGTTGTTCGTCACATGCACATGCCAGGTTAAATCAGAAGAGAGAAAAACACGAGCACACATATGTCGTAACTCAAGAGTCATGTGTGGTTTGGTTTTCCGGTAAAAGATGCACGCAATCTCTGAAAAAGCGTTCAAGCTTTATGCATAGCACTTTGTTGTGCGCCGAAGATATTTGCACGCGGCGCTTTGTAATGGTCTTTCTTTCGTCGTCACCCTGTCACAGTATATCTATATGCAAGGGTTCTCCTCTAGGGGCAACTTAGAGCACGGCGGCCTCCTTAATCGGCAGAGGTGCTAATCACGGTGGAAGGTCATTAGCTTCACTATACGAAACTCCAAGGGAAGTTTCACAACTAATCCCAATGCTATATAAGAATCGATCCTATAAAAAAATTTTCTGTTGTCCCAACAGATTTTCCTGTAGTACTGACCTGACAACAGAACTTCTTGTAGTAACAACAGGACTCTCTTTAGTATAAAGCGGTCTCCTGTTGTAACGACAAAGCCAGTTCTGTCGCAACAGCAGACAACTTCCCAAGTCTGCATAAAAATCTGTCGTAACGACAGGACAACAATTTCTGATGTATTTTGGGACCGGCTCTGTCGTATTTTTGGACGGGTACTCCTCGTGATTATAAGATGGCATCCTCGAAAACCCAGCCCCGCAGATATATGTATACATTTTATTTTTCGCGCGTATTTTCTTTCTCCCGCAGCTTCCATCAGCTTCCTGAACAAGGCACCCACAAACTCTTCGCTAATCTGCACCGTGGCATGCACCAAGCCTATCTCGGTGCCCAACGACGGCCTCTGCGACTTCATGCTGTTCGACTCGCTATACTCGTCGTGCGGTGGCGAGGTGGCAGCACATTCGCTCTCGCGCAGCCTGCAAGCATTCGTGACACTGGCGGCGGCAAGCAGGAACACGCAGTACGGCTGTTCTGTCGACGCCCTGTGAGACTACGCTCGCTGTTCTCTTAATCTCTCTCAAGCGCCTAATAGCCACCGAGACAAACACTCGCGTCAGATGAGTGCAAATACAGCGCCACGCGCATTCACAAACGCCATGTCCATGCTGCTCTCGCGAATTTGTTTCGACCAATCTCGCCTTTCCCGGTCGGCATTGAGTCTTTTCTTTCATGTCATCTACCTAGCGTTGCGAAGTGGGCCAATAAGGAAAGAACACGTAATGTACACAGGAGCAGACGTCAACAGCTCGGTAAGGGTTAGATGTCTGCGGCTGCGTTGGGTGATATAAAACCCATTCGTATGCATAAGCAAGGATTGGAGTAGCAATCCAGTATGCAATAAGTACAATTTATGGTTGGGATCCCAACCTAATCCTGAGGGGGTTACGCAATAACTAAAATCTGTGGTTGGGAACCCCACGAACCTAATTTGAGTACGTTTCACTCTAACTACAGTCAGTGGCGTAGCAAGAAATTTTGTTCGAGGGGGGCTCATGTTGCAGCGCGGCCTCCTCCTTATAAATTTTTATAGGGATCAAATACATTAATCATAATTGCATTGCCATTGCCAATGCTATTGCGTATTAGATGATGCAAACGAATTTTGAACGCTACGCACTGTCAAGACAAGTAAAATATGTATTTTTCATAACACAATATATCCGTATGTCCCCAAAACTGTGTCAGAACTAACTGATTTCAATGCTTCAATCTTTTTTGTCTATTCAGTAAGTAAAGAAAATGTCCCATGAATTTTAGACCTATATCAGTTGGAAACCACCGAAGTAGCGCATGTCCCTGATATGAATAGTCAAGTTGAGAACAAAAGAACCTTTGTCATTCGAGAACCTTCTTACCAATTTTGTACATATGCAATGGCCACGAAAAAATCTCTGACGGTGTCCTTCGTTCCAATGTATTGCGCGGGCGCAGCTGTCACCAGTTGAGTATTGTATTGCAGCGAAATTATAGTCGCAACAGAGAGCACATATAAAAGCAGGGGTTCTGCAAAATATACAATAAAAATGCGAAGATACAATGAAATACCACAAATGCAAAGATACACCTTGATAAAGGGCAAAAAAGCGTCGCTGGAAACAAAGTTGACTGCATGTATAAACAAAACATGGCAATAAGGTATTTAAATATGCGTATATTATCTAATAAATCTATATACCTAAGCTAAAGTCGCTTTATATAATATGCCAAACAAGCCAAATAAATAAGTTGTGCCATCACAGATAGTAACCTTTACGCATAGAAAGACCGACTATCCTGCAAGAATGAAACTATGTTCGCAGAAATCGTGATATGTATTTGGGCCATGATGCGGTCGCGACAGCGTCATATGGATACAATAATAGAGGAAGAATGCAGAAATCAATACGAAAATGTATATTTTAGCTGTCTGCACAGTGGATACAATCACTCTGCACAGAAAATTAAAGAAGGGAATTGGTCTGGTCCAAAAGGAAGTAAAAGTAGGTAGCTAAAAAAAAGAAAAGAAAAGGACAGACGAAAGCCACAGATGATGCGACAATTTCAAGCACCCAATATACGACAGTGTTTGTTGGGAAACGCCGTGTGGGCCGGGCTTTCAATGAGCAAGGTCGGTCAAATTGCATATTGATGTCCTCGTAACCTTTATATTCGCATAACTTTGATTATGATGCAAACTGTCACAATAAACAGCAAATATTTATGCGGTTTCAAAGGCTAATGAATAGTCATACGTTTTCCTAATTACGCGTTTATGGACCTGAAAGAACAGAGCCTTTTACTTGCATTGCTTTTGCTGCTTCGCTATGTAAAGGACAAAGTTTCTGAAAAAGTTATATTCATAAAGTTTAATAATTGGTTTTTTGGGGAAAGGAAATGGCGCAGTATCTGTCTCATATATCGTTGGACACCTGAACCGCGCCGTAAGGGAAGGGATAAAGGAGGGAGTGAAAGAAGAAAGGAAGAATAGGTACCGTAGTGGAGGGCTCCGGAATAATTTCGACCACCTGGGGATCTTTAACGTGCACTGACATCGCACAGCAAACGGGCGCCTTAGCGTTTTTCCTCCATAAAAACGCAGCCACCGCGGTCGGGTTCGAACCCGGGAACTCCGGATCAGTAGTCGGAATTGAAATCCATGCGCTCTGTAGATTCCGCGGCCGCCGCGAGATGCCGCGACGAGCCTGCTCGCCATCGAAACGCCCTTGAAACTTTGTGCTGCGATGGGACTCGTCACGTTATGCGACTCCGAGTGTGTGGGCGTTCATTGCCACGAAATCTAGCCCGAGCTCAAAATGTTCGCGCCGAAATGTCTTTTCGGGCGTGAAAAAGATATTCTAGACAAAATCCAGCACGATTTCCGGCGCCACTGGTTGCTTTGGTCGGCGGCGCATTAAGGCACGAGAAAAATTTGGAGGGGGACTGAAGCCCCATAAGCCACCACCCTGGCTACGCCCCTGAATGCAGTCTATGGGTGGGATCCCCGCCAACGCAATCTGAGTGGAATCGCAGCGCTAGCAGACAAAGCAGGGAGGACACAAACACACACTTGCGCTGCAATTCCAAGTGTGTGTGTCCTCCCTGTTTTCCTTGTCTGCTAGCGCTGCGATTCTATGATGTTCGATCACTACCAACTCGCCCAGCAACATACCCTGCAATCTGAGTGGATTACGTAATACCTACCGTCTATGGCTGGGATCCCCCCCCCCCCCCCCTAATCTGGGTAATGCCATGTAACGGCAGTTCAGGGTCTTGACGCGATATTCATTTCATCTTACTACTCTCATAAAAGCAGCATCCAAGGCCGAAATCTCGGTTACATTCACCTACACTCGTTTCCCGTCGAACAGCATCTCTTCTCAATTTATTTCATGAGTTACACCTTCCCATCATTCGATCAAATGATTCCACGCGCAAGACAGATTTCCCGGCATAACCGACCGAGCGCTCTTCACCCAGAACGTGTTCTTAGCAAGACATTTCAACAGCCGTTTTTCCAGAAGGCTGTCCGCAACATTGATGCTCTTCCTGCCGAATCGCCTGCAGTTTTCAATCTACGATTCTCAGAACTCAACATAAAGGTAGTAGAGTCCCAGGAAAATGTATCCGCTGAATCTACAAGGAAGCCCGATTTTTCCCTCCCCGCGGCAACTTATGTCCGTCACTGAAGCAGCTGGTGCCGT
This sequence comes from Amblyomma americanum, assembly GCA_030143305.2. Taxonomy (NCBI): domain Eukaryota; kingdom Metazoa; phylum Arthropoda; class Arachnida; order Ixodida; family Ixodidae; genus Amblyomma; species Amblyomma americanum. The sequence goes on from JARKHS020011873.1 coordinate 91,221, forward strand.
CTAGAAAAAGCTTTTTGTAACTAGACGCACAGTCTTAGTCAAAAGTCTTAAGGCCACAGCGTTCAGCTGCAGCGAAATGAATGTTCCTTGTTTTGTTGCTTTTCCTAGTTTGCTTGTTAGTTTTCTCAGTACAATCAAAAGCCCTGCAGAGCGCAGAAATTACTGCTTACCTATTTCTTTCCATATTTACTTTCTTCCCTCTATATCCTTAACATCAATTTCGTGTATTCCATATAAAGGTCGTTTTATGATTTTTTTTCTCGAAAATCGATGCCTACAGGGCAGTCGGAGACTTCGTCAACGGCCTCAGGAAGACGCAAGCAAAAGCCTGGGTGGAAGAAAACCTACTGAAGAATAAAGTGTACCACTGGGGCGCCATGAACGTCCACAAAGTGTACCTGGAAGGAAGCCAAGGCGTACTCAAGGCTGCACTCGAAGGGCTCAAGGTTCGTCTTTCTCCCTCTTTTCTAACTTGGTTTTTGAGCAGTAAAAACGTCCAGTTAGGAATCACACCAATTGATTGGCGCGTTTATTTGACAGTTATCGAATTTAAACTGACAATGGCTTGTTCCAACCTGCAGCTCATAAAGGAATGTCCGCAAAGCTTGCGTTGGGACTAACTGGGATGGATCTGAAAGCGACCGCACTACGTTGTTTTAGCATGAAACTCAACTAAAAGGCGAGCGGTTAAGCACAAACGCATGTCGTGTTCAGTTTATACCCGCAAAAATCTTCGGGGATACAGAAAGTACTAAGTAAGCCTCTCTAGAGTATTGTGCTGCACGGTTCATGGCGCCTCTATTCTTGCATTTCTCTTTACATACGAAGATTGTCACCTTCTCATGGGCACAGTGACAAGGGGAGCCGTAATGTGGCTCACCGACCATTTGATTGCAAAGCCCACTGCAGGGCTCAGCGGTAACCGTAATTTGAAATCTTTTGTTTATTATTACTTCCAACAGGCCGTTACTGCAAATCGCGACGAACTAACACAAGATGGAGACCAATTGACAAATCACTAGTCACGGCTTCTCTGGGCGGGGCGACGCTAAGTATACCCTAAAAAGAAAGGAGTAAAAACAGAGTAAGCTGTCCTCTAGTGCTCACCATTTTGTAAAAGGGTGTGCGCTAGAGGGCAGCTTACTCCCTTTATAACTCCCATTTAGGCGCATTCCTGTTTAGAGCGTATATTTTACCCCCGGCCATGCAGTCAGGCCGAGTCAGGGGGCCGTGTTTTCAAAAACCGTTTCACATCCGCGACACATTTTGGAAAGGCTGGGCGCATTTCTCATCCTAATTCAGTGTTGGTCGAGAAACTATTAAAACTATTAACACTCGGGTTATATTGTGACTATGAGGTCGTAGTATGGCTGAATTCTCATTATGGCATTAAGGAAGTTAAGTGAATCAATTGCGCTGAAAAGGAAATTGGCGCAATCAGTAAATAATTGAACCCATTTCCCTTTGGTTTCGAGTCACACACGTTGCCCCTAGGCCAGTGAGGCACTCTCAAACATCAAGAGCGGACATGTGTTTCACTCGCGTGAGAAAATCAAAACTGTTCCAAGGAACACAACTCATCCCATCAACTCGATAACTTCTTTCCTGAGGCACGTTTGTTCGACTTCATTATACAGAGGCCTTGAGTGTCTTGTGGTGTATTACTTGATCTAGTACGCCTACTGATCTATGCTAACGAGTGTGTGTGCGCAATTAGAAAGAGGAGATAATTAAGAAAGGAACTTTCAATTAATCATCAGCGCTGTCGCGTCATACCCTTAAGGCGCCAGGGGTTTAAAGTCCACATAACACGTCAGGCGTGTCAAACGCGTCGTAATGTTCCGTCATACATCGTCATTGGTCCGCCAATATATTGTGGGCGTGTGTGTGCAACTACTAGCGTGTCGTCATTCCCCGCCGCCTTCGTCGCCGTAAATAGTGAACGATAGCAGAGGAGTAAATGATACGTTACGAAATCCGACCCCAGAATTGCGTCAGAAAGCAGCGCGTAATCTTGGCAACGTCCTCTACTCGGTCAACTTGTGCAACATTTCTTAGCGCCCAGTAGCTCAAAGCGAAGGTTTTTGGTTTTTAAGCGCTACACCGACGCGGCCTCCTTTAGTCCGCTAAGCGCACCTCAGAAAACTATAGCTTTATTATGCCAGCCTAACTTGACTACCGTGTTGCGCAAAGGTGAAGACAACAAAATTAACGAAAGTTGCCCTAAATACCAACACACGTTCGAGTCGCTTATTCTGGAACAACGGCGTCACAGAAAACCTGCAGGCAACGCTCACTAGGCATGCTTCTCTAAATACGGTGGCAGTGGGAATGTTCAAGACAGCGTGGACAGGAGAGCTTAGTAGCGGAGCTCAAGAAATACCCAAAGGAATTTCGTAAATGGGAATTGCCATTTGCTGAAACTTCTCACCCAAAACGTCAGGATGACGACGCTGCAACGCCATTTTTGTTGAGCGAGGATTTTGAAGAAGCAGACCTCGCGTTTCTCGTATACCCGCTGGGCGATTAGGACTCGAGATGCGCGTACTGGTGGTGGCGGCTGGTTCTTCGGGAAACGCGTTATTAGCGCCAGTGGTCTTTACGCATTTGCCGAAAGGAAGTTTTCATTTCTTTGTCAGGAGGCGGTAACATTCTCCCGGCCTTTGGCTCATCAGAGGCAAATTGCGCCGTACACATTCCTTGGCTGCTACGGGGAATGCCAGACGATCGGCCAAGAGCTTAAGTGAGTATGCGTTTTGCGAAAATATATAGAGGGAGGATCCATCATTCAGAACCCCAGTTGCACTAGATCGAATATCGTCAGAGATTTTCAAAAAATATATTTGTTTACCTCAGGTCAAAGGCACTTAAATGGGCCCTCTCGCAATCTCACCTACATCACATACCGGGTGTTTCAGCGAACGCATCAAAAATTTTCAAAGATAGGATTTTTTGGGTAGAAATATACCTCTTGCGGCATAGTATAACTAGTCATGGCGGGCACCAGAAAACCAGTGAATCGTCTTTGGTAGTAAGCTGGTTAACTAATTTTTAATAATTAACTTTTGAACTACTTGAGTTAGGAGCCTAGTTGCAATTAGAGGTCTGTAGCCGGTCGTTAGTAATAGCCATGTCAGATTTTAGACTTTCGAAAACGCGGTTACCCTCGCCGCTGTGGCTCGCCAAAGTTTGGCTGCATCGTGCGAAAATGCGTGCGCTTTGGAAAGCATGCAGGCAAGGCAACTCCTGCAGTGCACGTAAGGAGTCGAAAAGCCATATTTTGTCGATATATAATGTAGGTATCTTTCTCCTTTAAGTTAGTAATGTCATTTGCACGTATATTGAAGACAAGTGCGTTGAAGCCTCGTTGCGTGTAAGACACGCTCGGAGTCTTATTGAACCAAGTCTTCTCGAGGGAAACTTAAAAATAATCATTTTCATTACCGTTGAAGATTGCAGAGCATTTCTGATAGGTCTACCAATGGCATTGAATCGAAAAAATGCCTGGCGTTCAACGTGGCTTAAACCTTGTTACGCAAGCGAAAGCTCTGTTAAGCATCATCTCCACTGTCTCAAATCAAATGTCAATGTCAAGGGTCAAGAGTCAAGGACAAAGGCACTGCCATCATGTATGACAGGATTCCGCCGAGGTCTTAGTGCCCAAGATAGCGTATTAGACTTGATCAGTCACATTGAACACCAGAGATTTTTCGGCCTTTCCACCTTAGCCATTTTTCTTGATGTTGCGAAAGCTTAACGACAGCGTGCTTCAGAGCTCAATTCTAAACAGTTTGCAAGGCATGGACATACAGGGCCATATGTTAAGATTCATTTACAAGTGTATAAGTGATCGCGCGGTTCATGTACGGTTATGGAGTACGTTAAACACCGAAAGGGTTCTAGCACGAGGTGTGCCTCAAGGAAGTGTTCTTTCCCCCACGCTCTTTAACGCCGTAATGGCTGGCCTACCCGATGCGTTGAAAAAAAGTTGCAGGCAAGTGCGTATGTCACTTTATGCTGACGCCATCTGTATTTGGATTACTGGCTACTAACACAAGCGATTAGCCCTGATAGCTCGACAGGCTATACTTTCGGCACAAGCTTACCTTCAAGGTGTGGGGTTGTCTCTGTCAGTGGACAAATCCGGCTTTATTCTGTTTCCAGGTGTAGGAAGACGTCAAGCGCGGTTGAAGATAGACCTCGATCACTCTTGCATCCGTCAATTCAACCACGCGCGTTTCTTGGCGTCATTATTGACTCCCGTCTACAGTGGCGAAAAGCTGTAGACGCGATTGTTTCATCTATATCTTCTCGTCTCAATGTGATCCGTAGAATTGCACGTGAGCAATGGGGAAACCATCCATCTTCAATGGTCAAACATCATGAAGCGCTGGTGGTCAGCCGGATAACGTATCAATTACCTTCAATTTCCCCCTCGTCATCACAACTTGAACGTCTCGAAGTTGTCCACAGAAAGGGCCTAAGAAGAGCCATAGGAGTGCCCCAGGCGGCTGCGAATAAGGCAGTACTTCATGAGTCCCTATCAAAACCTCTTAGCCTTATCGCTTCTGAGAGACTATTAATGCATCCTGACCGCTTAGGAGAGACGGTAGCTGGGCGATCCCTTCTCTAGCGGCTCTGCAAGAGGTATGAGTCGAAGGCTTCCTTGGCACTCAATACTCTTAGTTCTTTAGGCATTAATGTCCGAAGGCAAAGGAAACGGTTGAAACCCCCTGGTCTTTTCCGACCCTCGACTGTAAGGTCACAATTCAATATGTAAGCGCAAAGCGCAGCTCTCCTTTGGCAGCAACACGTTCGCTTGTACTGGAATACTTGGAAACAGAGTATGCCTGCCATCTTCAAAATTTCACGGATGGTTCTGTGGACAAGGTCATACAAGCTAGCGCAGCGGCTTTTTACATTCCTTCTTTGGACTGTAAGTGGTCCGTACGCTGTACTGCTGTCGTATCCTTCACAACGGCTGAAAGTGTTGCTATTGAGGCGGCTTTACGGAAGTTATGGTCTTGTCCGGCTCAACTTGTTGTCATCCTAACTGATTCAAAATCTGCCCTTCAGAGGTTAGAGTGCGGATTCCCTACTGACGCCTTGCCTCTAAGCTCTCTGCGCTTGGTGCAGAATCTGCACAGCAGAGGCTTTACTCTACATTTCCAGTGGGTGCCCTCTCACATAGGAGTCAACGGTAATGAGGTGGCAGACAGTTTCGCCCATAAAGCTCTCTCAAGGATTCCATCAAAAAAAGTACCTCCAGATGAGAAACGTCTCTGCAGGAAAACGGTGCTCGATCACTTCAGCACCCCGTGGAGTGCGTCCCACAAGCCATGTGTGACTAAGGGACTGAGAATATCTCAGGCGACCCTTCTACATCGAATTCGCACGGCCTCTGCTCGCACTCCTGCATGGATGCATAAGACCGGAATAGCATCGTCTTCGCTCTGCTCTTTATGTGGTGTGTGCGGGGATATCGAACATTATATTATGTACTGCCCAGAGTACAACGCGGAAAGGCATGTGATGTTCGCTTCCTTCAAGAAGACAGGAACCCGTCACAGCGCAGTGCAGGACATGGTCTACCCGAGTGGAAACCAGACATGCAGAAGGGAGGCTGCACGCCTTCTTTTAACATTTCTGCAGGAACGGACTATGGCCTACTGTGATTGAGTGTGTGCGTAGATGGTGTCTTCCGGAGTGGACTACTGTATACTGTGAGTGAATGTGTGTATGGAGTGTGGCACTACAATGGCCTATGTTCTACTGTGACTGAACATGTGCATAGATGGTGACTTCTGGAATGGACTGTGATTTGAACTGTGTGGAATGATTGGGTGCATAGATGGTGACTGCGGGAGAGAATGTGTGCTAATTTAAGAGACTGTGCGCTTAGCGGGGAAGATGCGGTATTGTTAATATCGAAGGGACGCTGCGGTGGAGCTATTGCCGGCAGATAAATCAAGGCTAACCCCACCTGTAGCATTCAACACCTCAACCTCAACCTCAAGGACAAAGGTCAAGGTCAGGTACCCAGTGGTTATAGTCATATGATCAAGGGGTCATGCTACCATAGCTTGGGCCACACCACCACATAGTCAAGTTCGGTTACGACCTTCTGAGGCTTTGAAGGTCGTTGTCTCATCCACATCGAAATCAGAAGTCGTACCCAGAGCAGTAGAGCTTTCGCTCCAAAAATGACAGGTCATGATCTCCAAGAGCAAGGTTTGAATGCGCTGGCAAGCAGTTGACAACGCAAACGACTGTTTCGCTATTTGTCAAACCACAGCAAACACCGTTTGTTGGTCATTGCAAACACCTCCTCTTATTCACTCTTAACTTCTGCTGAACCTCTGCCACCACCGTCTTGTTCACATTGCATGATTGTTCTTTTCTTGTTGCTTTTTTTCGAAACAGTGCCTTCTTTAAGACACGCCAAGCCAATGTGCGTTTTTCCTGGTCCAACTTTGAGGCTGATGCGACTGGTCTACGCGCGGAGGTTTTAAGGCGACCGCGCTGTAGCTTTCGTTCGCGTCAAAGGAGGCGGAGTTTGTATACGCCATCCAACTCCTGATTGTTCACGCCACCTAGGATGACGTCATGGAAAGTTCCGTCTCCGCTGCTTCCGCGTAGACTGTGTTCATTTCTATCTACCAAATAACACTGCACTGAAAGTTTCTTTTTTAAGCTCTATACGAACACTCTTGAATTCAGGACGTGCCTATAAGAAAGTGTTGTTTTTTTGTGCCTTGGGGAAATTATTGTTTCATAGGTCGAAAGCCTGAAGCTATTGAACACGTTTTCCTAGATTGTTGAGAAGCTTTTTTCGTTTGGGACATTCTCCAAGGCACGAATAAAAAAGACAACGTTGGAGGCTTTCGGGATCAGATTTTTGCCCGTTGACAATGAAGACGGGGTTCTTTTCGGGATGATCGTAATCTTGGGGCCTGCACAGTATTCGGTGATCTAGGATGGCATTCAGTCAAGCAGATATTAACGCCAGGCCATAAGAGAGTATTTTCGTGAATCTGTTCCCAGAGTTATTGAAGGCTAACAGATACAAGACTCAGTGCCTGACTGGCTTCCGGTAATGAAAGCTTTGTTATAAATACTCGAGTTTTAATGTGTTCACGTGACCTCAAGTGCGGGTGACGTATTTTAGCACGTGCGTTGAGTTCTTCGCACGGATTGGTTTGTAAAATGACGTGCTGAAGTTGGCAATAGTAAAAAAAAAAACTCCACGTGGCTGGAAGGTTCCGTGCTCCCTTCCCACTTGAAATTCCTGGGTTAGATTCCGACCCTTTAAACTTTTTTCTGAGCTTTTTTTGTGTGTGCGTGACACAGCAGGACCACACACAGATCTTCGAAAGAGCTCACCGCGGGCAGTAATCCTAACGTTTTAAAGATCTGGAAACAGCAGGAGACATATCCGCAGGCTTTCGGCCAACAGCGATGCACGCTATCAGAGCGTTAAGCAAAAAACGACAAATAGGTGCACCCGCAGATCTGCTCACACCATTGCATTCCTGTGCACTCAGGTCCGCGTTCATGCCAGACGCCATTGTTATCCTGGGCCACATGTCCTTCCAACCGTATGCGATTTCGAGCGAGATTCCCAACTTCAGGTGCATCATACTGCCTCCAAATATCTACCAGATTCCAGTCCCTGTGCGCAACCTGGCCCCTTATGCGCACACTTACGTAAGTGCTCCTGGTAATATTGGTAAGATTTTTTTTCTCATCACCCACGTCCTTCTTGTAAACGTGCCAAGAAAAAACATGCGTTTTTACGGTTCTTCCCTACGACCTTCGTTAAAATAGCCCACGTTTTGGGCAGCGCTGTTTTTGATGACAATGGCATTTAAATAAAAAACATCATTTAGTTCGGAAGGTCGTGGAAGCCAGTGAAGCCAATCTGTTCCAGGCCACCAGTTTCAATGATGCAAATATTGTCACCAAAATGAAGCGCTCAGGTTTTGAGGACATAGAAGATAGGCTTTAAAGGATGGAATATAGGTCTTCGAATATGGCATCTTTACTTCTTGAATAGACGCAGAAAAAGAGAAAAACGCGTTTAAAGTCCAGATGAGGATGCAGTGGAGCGGGGCATAAGATGTGACGCAAACATGTAAAAAAGCAAAAAATTGTAATGGAAGCAAAGAGACTGCTTTCAGGTGATCCCTAATAAACAATTATTAAGGGGCTAATAAATTATACAAAACACATAGTAAAGCTCAAGACCAAACATACAAGGTTACAGTGCTACCAGAGGAGACAAGAAATGGGACATGAAACATATGAAGGTGACCTCGTAAAAAATTTATTTAGACAGCCCATAGATCGTTTTGTATACAGTCTGCAGACATTTTATAAAATAGACAAATTTTATAGCTTAGTTTACAGGTAATACAAATCCTATAGACAGTCTACAGACAATCCAGATTTACTGCCATACTTTCAGTAGGCATTTTCTCTAGAGAGTCTGTAGACTAAGAATGGGGCGAGGGGAGTGATGCAAACAAAATAAAGCAATAAAAATTGATAATCCAAAAAAGAGATTGTTTCACGCGATTCCTACTAAAGCCAATATTAAAGAGCTAAAGCAAAAAACTCACAGTAAGGGTCAAGACACAACCGACAAGACGCCATTCGCGGCACTAACTCGAGTGCTGCCAGAGATAAGAGGCAGAACATGGGATGTATGAAGGTGACCCTTACAAAAATTTCTTTACACAGTCCGTAGGCTTATGTCTATAAAGACTGCAGACATTGTACAGAGACATTCTATAGATTATACAGAATACAAATCTTGTAGAGTGTATAGACACTTTCAGTAGACATTTTCTATATGGAGACCTTAGACTATGAATAGACAAAAGAAAATAACTGTTGGAAATCAATACACTATACAAAAAGTTATAGACAGTCTATAGACCAGTTTTATAAGGAACCAGTGACTCACCAGAAGGTGGCATGTGGTGTGTTAAGTTTAACGTCCCAGTGCGACATATGGGCAACGAGCAGCGCCGTACTGCAGAGGACTCCGGAATAAGTTGGACCACCTAGGAAACGTTAACCTGTGCTGGCACTGCGGAGCACACCGGCGTTTTTAGGTTGAGCCACCCTCGAAACGCGTATGCCATAGTCGGGACTTGATCCTGCAACGTTGGTATCAGTAACCGAACGCCAAAGACTCAGAGCCGCCGCGGCCGGTCATAATCATCATCCTGACTACGCCCAGGGCAGGGCAAAAGCCTCTCTCATATCTCTCCATTTAACCCTGTCCTTTGCCAGCTGCGCCCACCCTATGCCTGCGAAACTTCCTAATACCTAATCTTATCCGCCCACCTAACCTGCTGCCTCCCCCTGCTACGCTTACTTTCTCTTGGAATCCACTCCCTTCCCCTTACAGACCAGCGGTTATCCTGCCTTCGCATTACATGCCCTGCCCTAGCCCATTTCTTCCTCTTCATTTTGACGAGGATGTCATTAACCCGCGCTTGTTGCCTCACCCACTCTGCCCGCATCCGGCCTCCTAACGTTACATCAATCATTTTCCTTTCCATGGCTCGTTGTGCTGTCCTTAACTTCAGCTGAACCCCGGAATGTAATAGAAAGCAAATAAAGACACTTATTAGAACAGTGAACATAGACTAACAAAATCGGGCCTCAACTGCACGTGCGAGGCGATTTTTTTTTTGTGCGGTACAGCGACAAGAAAACTTTGCAAACTGGTTTTTGAGGAATGAAATCGGCGCAGTATCTTTCTCACATATCGACGGACACCTGAACCGCGCCTTAAGGGAAGTGATAAAGGAGAAAGTGAAAGAAAGAAAGAAAGAAAGAAAGAAGGAAAGAAAGTATCGTAGTGGAGGGCTCCGGAATAATTTCGACCACCTGGGGACCTTTAACGTGCACTGACATCGCACAGCACACGGGCGCCGTTGCGTTTCGCCTTCATCGAAACGTGGCCGCCGCGGTCGGGTTCGAACCCGGGAACTTCGGCTCAGTAGTCGAGCGCCCTAACCACTTAGCCACCGCGGCAGGGTTAACACTACTAGGCACATATTCCTATTTCGGACACTCGGATACGTACGTCACTCAGGCCTGCTTTGTGTGCAGATGGCCCACCTGGTCAGGCCTTTGCCCAAGTCTTTACTCAAAGGCGTTTAGAGTAAAGGCCTTATGATAAAGGCCTTTAAGGTTAACACCTTGAAGGTAAATGCCTTCCAGCTAAAGACCTTCAGGTCACGTGCCTTTAGCACATAGGGACCTTAAGTGCCCACCGTAATAGTGCTACTGCATGATATTCCGCGATTAGCCACGCTAAAGCATTCGCTATTTATTACACTACTGAATGTTGGATGCTTTATTTTTACTGAAGTCCCGCTAACTTTGGTTTTTGTCTGGCCTTGCGCAGTACGAAGGATGCAGACTGGCGGAGTGTCTGCGAACGCAGCACAAGTTACAGGTCCCGATCGGCGTCTCGTTAACCCTGAAGGGACGCTGGTGGGTGCCCCTTACGGACGATGAAAAGTCAACACCATCGGCGATCGGCAGCTACGGGTTGTACAAGGAGTGCGCTCTGAGGTCGTTCGACCAAGACGCACTTCCGGGCGTGGTGAGTGAGCAGTGCTTGAGAGCGGCGCACCTAAAACGTAGCAGCAGGAGCGTTAAGCCTTGTTTGCAGGGAAGTATTTGCTGTATGCATACGCCCGATATGGTTACAAGGAAAGCTAGGCAGCCGCCGCAACTTTGCCCATTTAAACAGCCGTCCTGCTCCGAGGCTAGGGTTAATCGTCATTATTGTAGTAAACTAATTGGCAAAACACAAGACCTGAAGGGGTGGAAACAGAATACGCGGGGCCTGTTATGTAAAGGTACTGATCTCTATTCATCACGTACGGGGAAGGTTAGTAATTCATAAAGGTTTCAAAAGAAGAGTATTACTAGACGAGATGAAATTTTATGAAGTGTCTGACTTAGGTCCGAAGGGGACTGCCTCTAATTCCAAGACAGCAGTGGGTTGGAACGTGCACTCCAGCAAGATAAGGCTTTGTCCAAGGTTGGCATAATTAGACGAGAGCAAGAGACGTCGCAGTCACTATAATGGCGCACCAGAGGCCGTGCCACGTCACGGCAGTACTTAATGCAGGAATGCTTTTAATTCGAAAGCGTTTCTTGTCTCATAAGTGGCGTGTTCAGGTCCACCTGTCGGCAGAGCGTGTCCGCACGAACTGTCATTCATCCATTATTGGGGCAATTAATAGAATAGCTGTTAAATAGCTATGTAATTAGCATGAATGAATAATTGAGTCACCAATATGATTGAATAAAATTATAATAATTATTTCATTGAAGGAATTAATTGAATTAGTAAATTCACCCTCAAATAAATCGGCAATGTTCAGACTGGACAGACCATTAGCTAAAACAGCTAATTGAACCTGCAAAATTTGGTTTTCTTCCCGGAACGATGTTTGGATGGTATATGTTTGTCGACAACGGATTTCTCGATCGCGTTTCGTGGTTATGCGATGCACGAAAAATAACAGTTATTAGCCATTCATTGCTCTGTGTCGTGATTTCGCCACATGCCACTTGGACGCTGTGCACTCATTACCCCATGGAGCTTGCATACAAGATATTATGTCAGCATGCTCCCAGTAGCCAGCGCTTTTCAGTAAAGATGTTTGGTGGAATTGTATGAAAGCTGGGCGAAGAAAATGCAGCGTGAATGGGTGACATTGAGTAGCCATCGTCCAACAATTCCTCGTCTGTCATTCTTCCGACGACTCTTGCGGTATAAACACGAAGGAGTTTTTTGGATAAGAAATTGTCTGCCTTCTCCGTGATTTCGGTCTCCTCCGAGGCCTTCAGTATGGCATTTCAAGCAGCTCAGAATACCAGCAAAATTTGAGTTAAATGCTAATTGTTGGCAATATGCGGTATATCGATGTCTAATGTTTTTACGGCGCTAACAAAATTTTGATATTGAAATTCGAACGCCGGTCGAGCTGGCAGAACGCAGAGATGACGATTTTTTTAAAGGTTAAGGAAGTGATTGGGACCTTATTCTGCGTGGGATGGAGAGGCATTATTCCTCATTGATGAAAACAGCATTCCATTAGCAAAGAGACGATTCTTCACTACTCGTTATATTCCGAGCACATGATATGCGACAATACCCTGAAATCTCACACTTGTGCTTCCTCCTTTTCTCTCTCTCTCTCGCTCGTCTCTGTCTTCCTGAATAAAGGTTTGCAACATGACAAACGCAAATTACACCAAGAATGTCCAACTCGACCAGGACGCTCAAACGTTGACCGCGTACGACAAAGGACCCGGCTTCAAGCAGACCTTCGCTTTCGACAACCATCAGACATACCGGCAAAAGGTTGGTGCCACTACACGTCATACAGTGCCAGGAACCGTATTTCGTGAGGAGTCATTTTATTCGGTCGGGACCTGAATCGCGACGTCGGAAATAATAGGGAGGGTGCAAACAACCAATCACTGCATGTAAGGTCGGCTCTGTCCCGGCGTCGACACTAATAACCCTTATGCCGAGTCACATGGATCATGAGGTTTCGCCAATTCGTCGCACAATAATGACCCGGTTAGTTTTATATTAGTGAGCTCGAACTAGGTTCCACGCTAACGAAAAAGCCGCCTTGTCTACGCGCAAGTGAAGCCTCGGAGTAAGTTTGGTAAGCTCTGAGGAGTGTCATGCCAGCTGCAGCCAAAGGGAGGAAGCCTGGGTAAGCTGTGAGGGACCACGCCAGCTGCAGCCAATGGGAAGGGAAAGGATTAACTGTATTTCGAAGGGCTTCTCGAAAAGAGCAGTTTGGGTCGCTTCGAACTTCTTCGTCTAGTCCAGGGCCCCCGCGGAGACAGCCGCCTCAAATGTTTGATCTATAAAGACAACCTGGTCCTCCTGGACCCCAGTGGCCAAGGCCGCCTCCCGTTGCTCCATACGCATGAGAGTAATGGCGACTGAAGTCTCGGTCAATGTAAAGAAGGTCGGGTAAGCTCTGAGGAGTGTCACACCAGCTGCGGTCAATGAGAGAAGAGCGAAACATGCGCAGAACAACAAGCAGACGAAGAAGATGGAGGCGAAGGGTGAAGTCTCAAGAGGAACGTGCAATGCAGCAAAGGGTAAATCATGGAAGAAGCCGATCCTACGACGGATTCCGAAGCGGAACGACTTGCTCCGTCGAGCTGAGCAGCATGACAAATGAACATACCGCCGACGTCTGTCAGCCGATTCAGAGGACATAGCGAAGCGGCACGCCGAAGCAGAGCGGTGAAGACATTGGCTAGAGCGGGCAAGAGAAAAAGAAATGAGAACAGTTCCCTGAAGACAGCATAACTTAGCTAAACGGGATGCGGAAACAGATGAAGAGCGAGAAATGCGAAGAAGGTCGCGAAAGAAGAGGCTAATAATGAAGTCTCTGCAGGAGCTTGCAGTAAAGGAATATACAAGTGGCTTCAGAGACCACCGAAACAAGAGAACGGCGACTCGAATCGCAACGAGCAGCTGAGGAGGCTTATCGCAATAGGAACGCCCAGGAATAAATGCAATATCGTCTGGGTGCAAAGTCAAAGAAGCTAAACGAATGGAAACAATGCTGTAACAACGGAAAAGTGCTACCCGGGTAAATCGGGAGCATTTTTCTCCCGAGACGTTATTAGCGCCGATAAAAGTCGTTATCGTACCAAACGCACCGTCATTCTCCGTTATTCGTCGGCATCGGCATAGATTCGCCAGACCGACATGGGCTTCGGACGAGTTTATGCTGGGAAATGGCATCACGCGCGCGTTTCTGCCTTGAACAGCATAACTTTCCGAGAATGGAAGAGGCCCAAGCTAAATAAAAACGAAGTTATTCGTTATATATGACGCGTCCTCACGTATTGTTTATGCAGCCGAGTCCCTAATTAGAGTGAATGGATTTAGAACCTACATAGCGTGTTCTCTGATACAAAATAATAGGAATTGTTTATAGGCATTCGCGTTCTCGCTGAAACAATTCATTGTGTGGAAGCCTGGGACAAATTCAAGACATCAATCAAAAATTCGAATTTTCGTTGCTGCTATTACTTGCAACAAAAAGCCTGACCTTCTTTTCTTTTACGCGCAATATCTAATAATTCAACTGCAGTCAATTTGCGCCATACCACATCAGCTCACGCTATAGTGGATGCAAACAAAAATTTGGCGCCTGAAAAAGTATGCATCTGCGCACTGAGCGCAATGTTTAGAGACATCTGACGATGCGCTTTCGTGTTATATTAGGCGGAGGCTGAACACTGACCAAAACATGCCATTATATTACGGCGGAAATGAAAAGATTTGAGCACTGCATTATAAAAAAACGATTATTTATAATTTTAATTTGGCATTTAAAATCGCATAAAAAGCCTTCTTGCAACGAAACCCGCCCTCATCATTCTAGTCCACCACGTGACCACATATCGGCAAAATATCGCCTTTTTGTTTTAAGTGCACAGTTTTTCTCTTTCAGGAGTGTTCGTCATGGTTTATTATAGGTTACACTCTTTCCTGTGTGTCATGCGATGAAAAGCAGCTTTCCCTTCGCATCGTCGACCATGCGCTTTTAACCATGCGCTTTTGTAACAAGGTGGCGCCAGAGTGTTTCGAATTTCTTGGGTGGAGCGACAACCTCGGTCTACTAAAACCTTCATTGACGAGGCTTACACCACTGCTGTAGCAGCATTGGTATGGAAACTGATATTAACGCTACTCCACATACTTTTTTTAAAAACATGTCATCTCTGTCCGGCAGGTGACATTTTTATTGGTTTTTGTCACCGCACTTCTCCCGATGCGCAGTTGAAAGTTATACTAGGGCACCTCTTTCTTCCATTCTTCCTTCACTCTCTCCTTTACCCATTCCCTTACGGCGCGGTTCAGGTGTCCAACGATATATGAGACAGATACTACGCCATTTCCTTTCCCCAAAAAACAATTATTATTATTATTATTATTAATATTATTATTATTATTATTATTATTATTATCCCGCTGGCTGATCACGGCTTCCAGCATCGGGGTGCATAAACAAGGGTGCATGCAATGATTCAAAAATTCTCGGTAAAAATTTCCCTGAGTGTTTCCAATAAAACCGTTCCGGAATACAGCATCTTAGACAGCAAGCTTTCCGTTGTGCGAAAAAAATGGGTCCTTCTAGTTCATTGTTCTGTCCTTTTAAATTTTGTCCTCAAATATGATTACTGTAATTGCTACTCTCACTTTGAGAGTAGGTGGGATTCCATAGGATTGATTTTGGGAAATGGGAGTCATCTTTATATATCGTTTCCTTGCAGGAGTAAGGGCTAGCTGCTCAAGGCATGAAGCTAGGCTTCCTTATTTAATCATTCAAGCTGCCTTCCGCTGTGATGCCCACATGTTCACCTAGGATAGGCAATTCATCGAGTATCCTCTTGTTAACTTTGTGTAGCGGCTTTTATACACCGGCATATGGAGGACCCGGATCTTAACTGCCACCTTCATTTGCACGTCACGAGCGACTTAGCTTGCAGGAGGAGATTCCAGCATGCGTGGTGAACGTGCGGAGTTGGCCTATTTTACTATAAGGCTGCGAGCAGCTTTGCCGGGAATGATTTAACAGTCAGAAGATTGATCTTGCTTTCTTTTGAAAGGTGGCGCTCATTTCTTCTAACCTGTAGATTTTCGCTACGTACTGTGCCCAACTTTGTTGCCCATCCATCAAAATTTAAAAAATTGACTGAGGTTCAACCTGGCTGAAAGTAATAGACGAGCGACAGCTTGGTTTTGCAGGCTATGCATGGTTACATGGGTGCACATCAGGCGATGCGAATTTTAGCTTTAAAGGTCAAGGTCAAGTGACTACTGCTCATTGGTCACATGGCTGCTGCTCATTATATAACACCATACCATACAGGCAAATGGGCATGCGCAGCGAGACATAGCCATACATTGTTTTTCTTTTGGGTGCGTGCTTGGTTTGACCTTGGTTGGGCTTCAAGGTCAAACGCGCAAAGCCAGGTGACACTCTTGTGTCGTACCTCGAGTAGTATAGAGATTTTCGTCTAAAATCCGAGGCATGAATCTGTTAGCATCTTGCAACCCTGACTGTTATTGTTTACTCCTTGCGCAGTGATCTGGTCCTGCTACGCGCTGTTCTTGCGCCGTAGAGTAGCCATTGATAGTGCTAGGTTAGATAACGTAAGATTGTAGTCAGCGCATCTTAGGACGACGGCTGACTGCCCCTGTCTGGTGCTCACACGTACGCAGCTCTGCGACGCAAAGTACAACCTGACGCAAGCCGTCTTCACCGTCGCCGCTTACGACGTCAACTACGACAGCGTCACGATGTCGTGCCAGCGGACGCATGTCTTCGGCCGCTACGTGCGAACAGTGAGGCTGAGGCGCATCGGCCGCTTCCTCAACGACAACTACACGGACTCGTCGAAACACGCGTCGTGCCTCGCACTGTAACGAATTTCAGTCCTCACTTGCTCACTAAGGTTTTGACTTTACTTGGTTTCTTATTGCACACGAATAAAATATGTATTTATCGATGAACTCTGCTGTATTTGCCCTGCCGAGCTTCTGTGTTCATCATAACCAGTTTTACATGCCAACGAGTACCCAGCCAAGTGCACACACATTGATGGTCAAGCCAGTATGTACATCTACAATCAACATCAGTCTGAGTCCACTGCAAGAGAAAGACCTCTCCCGCCGATCTCCAGCAAACCTTTTCGTGTACCAGCTCTGGGCACACTTGCGCCAGTCTCCTTAATCCTCTACGGCCTGCTGATACTCGCTTGCCTTTACATGAAATCCGCTGTGTCCTAAGCGATCACTGCTTGTCTGTTCTGAACATTGCATGCCCTGCACATGCCCATTTCCTCTTCTTGATCGAGGCTAAGAAAACATTGGAGTATCTTTGATTACCCTGACTTCCCACCTGCCCCAATCTGCGAACTCGTGTCTCTTAACAATGACCAACGTGTGTCTTAATTTCTCAAAGCCCCTACAGCCTGGTCTGCCGCGCTCTCCATACCTATCTCATCATTAGACACCTTTAGAATTCCGTGTATATCGCGTTACCGTTACCGGAGTACCGGGAGCCCGCGCGCCCTGCCTGCGCATGCAAAAGTCGCCTTAAGCACGCCAGATGGCGCCAGGTACCCGGCAGCTTCGCGCGCTCTTCCCGCATTGGGACCAAAGGGCGCGTGCGGACTGGCATTGGGCTGGTTCCCGGTACGCCCGTAACGGTAGCGGTAACACGGCACGCTAAAGTTGCCTATTGAAGCCGCCCAGCCGTACAGCGCACTCAGTTTTAACGCGACCGCATTAGAGCGAACATTCGCACCAAACTCTGCGTACGTTGTCACACTAAATCAGGATTGACCAAGAGGGTTGTGACGTCACGCACTGAGCTGTGGAATGAAAACGATTAAACCTCGAGTTAAATTCTGACTTTGAGGCCGAAGCATGACTTAATGTCACTATGACATATAAGGTTGTCAAATAGATTGATTACGCCGGGGAAAAAATCGGTTAATTAGTAAGGAATGCCCACGACCGCTGGGTCGCGACTCAGACGCGCTACCCATAGGCCACTGCGGCACGTTCGATCGACTTGGTTAAGGGGAGACCCTAACTTGTGGTATCACGTCTACTGATGTACAAAAATGAGTGTATTTAATTACAAATATGAAATAATTAAGAAAACTTAGCAAATAACCATAACACTGTCGCGTTCAACTCTTAAGGTGGAGGTAAAGTGTGCCCCTAAATTTTTGTCTGCTCGTCGCCGATTCCGCTTCTTCATGGAATCTTTCGGCTGTCTCATTACTGGATGTAGGTGCGTAGGCGTCTACAACCTTCAATATGTGTCTTATTGCGCTTAGTTTCGATGGTTGCCACTTGTAAGCGTACCATTCATCTATTGCTCATAAAGACCAGGCCTAACCAGGCGGATGTGCACACGGGGTACCACCAGCGCCGAGTGAGAGCTATGATGTCACTCCACCGCCGCCGCCGAAACCGAGCGCTCGGCTCTGTTTCTCACCCGCCGCGGTGGCTCATTGGTTAAGGCGCTCGTCTACGGAGCCGCAGTATCCGGGTTTGAACCCGACCGCGGCGGCCGCGTTTCGATGGAGGCGAAACGCAAAGGCACCCATCTGTTGTGCGATGTCACTGCAGGTTAAAGATTCCCACATGGTCGAAATTATTCCGGAGCCCTCCACTACGGCACACCCGCAGCGGTGGCTCAGTCGCTAGGGTTGGTTGTTGGGAAAAGTAAATGGTGCAGGATCTGTCTCGCATCTCGGCGGACACCTGAAGCAAGCCGCAAGGGAAGGGATAAAGGAGGGAATGAGAAAAAAAAGAGGTGGCGTAGTGGAGGGCTCCGGAATAATTACGACCACCTGGTGTCTTTAACGTGCACTGACTTCACACAGCACAGGGGCCGGCGCCTTATCACCGGGGCTATCGTTGCTAAACCGTCGTCGTCGCTTCAGAAGATGCGGTTGTTGCGACGCGCGTCCTTTCTTTCAATATTGCCTCTCGTATCTCTCTTAACTCTCCTACTCTCTGCACGTGGCAGCGATTGTGGCTCAGCTTGAGCCAATGGCAGGCACGTGCACTTTCCCCTTTCATTCTTCCAGCAATCGCACCAACAACAACGCCCTGGTCAGATACGCGGTGAGTGAAGATGTGGAATGTGAGCGCACCTACTCAGAACCACATTAGTACTTAGAGGCCATACACGCGATAATAATTGGTTTTGGGGGGAAAGGAAATGGCGCAGTATCTGTCTCATATATCGTTGGACACCTGAACCGCGCCGTAAGGGAAGGGATAAGGGAGGGAGTGAAAGAGGAAAGGAAGAAGGAGGTGCCGTAGTGGAGGGCTCCGGAATAATTTCGACCACCTGGGGATCTTTAACGTGCACTGGCATCGCACAGCACACGGGCGCCTTAGCGTTTTTCCTCCATAAAAACGCAGCCGCGAAAGGCTCGGTTATGGGGTCCCCCGAGATATCTGAGACAGTTATTGCGCCGTTTCCTTTCTTGAAAACTAATTTTCATTT
Source organism: Amblyomma americanum (assembly GCA_030143305.2). Lineage (NCBI taxonomy): Eukaryota > Metazoa > Arthropoda > Arachnida > Ixodida > Ixodidae > Amblyomma > Amblyomma americanum. The sequence continues at coordinate 110,342 of JARKHS020011873.1, forward strand.
CATTTTACACCGGGGTGGCTGCATTTTTATGGAAGCAAAACGCTAATGCCCCCGTGTGTTGTGCGATGTCAGTGCTTGTAAAGATCCCCAAGTGGTCGAAATTATTCCGGAGGCCTTCACTACAGCACCTCTTTGTTCCTCTTTTCTTTCACTCCCTCCTTTATCTCTTCCCTTACGGCGTGTTTCACGTGTCCAACGATATATGAGACAGATACTGCGCCATTTCTTTTCCCCAAAAACCAATTATTGATATTATTATTTCATTTTACAGGCTACGCGAAGCCACGTCGACAGATCCCGAAGTTTTAGCATTGTAGAATTGGTTTTGGGGGAGAGGAAACGGGGCAGTATATGTCTCGCATATCGGCTGACACCTGAACCGCGCCTTAACTCTAACGAGGCCTGGTTGTCCAAACAATAGCGAATCCGTTTAACCTGTGCATGGCTATCACGTGCACACTAGGTTTAACCGGTGCTAGGCCACCAGCAGTATTAAAGCGAAAGCTACACTGGCCACTAACTCGCGATTTCGCCGTGGCGGTGCTCCGAGGAGGCACATGACGTCACAACGCGCGCCTCGCAGCGGAGCTGGACCAGTCTGGCCGGGCCGGACCGGCAGCGGCTGGTGCACTCGGCGCGAAATAGACGCAAGCTCCAAGTCTCCGCCAGTGCGGGCAGAGTACCCTGAAGCCGCCGAACGCGTCGGCGGTCAAGCGCAGTTGGAGTTTAGAGGGCCTCACTTTGGCCGACGTGGCGTCGCCGTGCAGCGCGTGCGTTACGCCGGAGTATAAACGCGGCTTAACAGAGCCTGCGCTTAACCGCTAACCAACGTTTTCGGTGGCCGCATCTATGGGACCACTGAAACCCCCGCACACTCACTGAATAAAAAGTTGGCAGTGGCTTAGCTCGGCTATGCCAGAATGTACGTAGCGAAAGGTACGTTTCCCTGGCTGAGCTTGTTTTTCGGAAACCCGAATGCTGTGATCAGTCACACGACGGGCCTTGACATCCTCTTCTGTTGGTTCCCGTTGACCGACGCCTTCCATAGGCTCCATCTTGGCGTCTATGCGCCGTCTATTACGCTGGGCAGTCTGGCATCCCCGTTTGGCAAGGCGTTCCTCTCTCTGTTCGGGTGTCTCCGCTGCTCTCTTCGCCTTCTGACGCTCATTAGAGAGTTTTAGTTTCACGTACGTAGAGGCTTCACGTACGTAGAGCTCTTACGGGTGACCAGTGCGCATGCGCAGAACGCAAAGGGTATGCACGAGTCTCACGTACGTACGTGAGATTCGGATTTTTACGTTGCGGTCTTTACGTTGCTTGCGTACGTAGCGTTGACAAACATAGCAGCGCCCTGCCCGTCTTCTTCACAGCGATAACAACTTCGTCGCTAATCCCTCGACGCGATATCGTGTTCTAAACTGTTGTATTCGCCTTCGATTTTCCCATTCTTACCCTCGCATAAGGTTTCAATCGACAAATAACTTTTGTTTTTCAGACAGAAGGGCGATTTTTCAGCTGTTAAGCCTGACGAAGTAGCGTTGGTCGTCGTCATAGCAACGGTCTGGCTAATAATGGCTTGGCTTAAAGACTTGTCTTGGATTATTTAGGCTACAACCAGTGTCTGTGTTTCTTAGTACATGGCGCTATAGGCGTAACGCGCGGCGTGTTTCGCGTACGTGTAACTATAAGGGTTTCAAACCACCTGCGTGCAGGCTACGTAGACTTCTCACGTTTGCGTACATGAACCCTCTACGTACGTGAAACTAAAACACTCTATTCTCTCTTTGTTGAGTAGCCAAGTGCCAGGCGACAGCCTCGGGATTGGAAGAGTTAGGGCGCGCTCACACTTCTCCAATAACCCGACGAGGGAAAAGCGGATTCGCTCGCCGGAAAAACTAGGGCCCGTTCACATCTGTTGACGCCCGGGCGAGGCGGAACCGCCGCGCCACTGCTGTTTCTCACTTTTCCACACACTTCCCGGCCACGACGTCACCGCTCGCGGCGTACACAGATATGGTTAGAAAAGAGCATAAATCGATGCTGTCTGTGTACCATAACCGTATGCACACTTACGTACGCAAACGCAATCACATTCTTATTTTTAGTTCAGCGTATGCAAACAGAATCGCAAAGAAACACCCAGCCTAGTGGCGCCATCAGCTTGTCAGGACGGGAGCTAGTACTGTCAACAAAACCGGCGCTCCTCTTAAGCCGATTAGAGGCAGAATCGTCACGCTAAATAAAAAAATAAAGCAAATTTATCTCTTATACTTTTGCTTATAGGCGAGGTGAGACGAAGCGATGGACCGGTGCCCCATTTATGGCCAGTGAACGCGCTGAAAAAAAGCCGCGACGACGACGAATTCATTCCGAGGCGAGGGGTCCTGCGTCGAAGGGCGCCGCCATGTTTGCCGCGGCGGCAGCGGCGGCGGCGAACGCGAAAAATTTGGGTCCATCCCGATCGCCGTCGCCGCGCTGCTTTCCGCCATCGTCGGCATCGAAAGCGGCCGAATTCGCTTCGCTCGCCGGATTTTTGGACAAGTGTGAACACGCCCTTAATCTTCTCTTGTCTATAACGCCGTTTAGCAGCGGCGGACTATCTCCTTTGCAGTCCTGCCGAACATTGTGACACAGACGCCCATTACATCGCCGCCTTTTACACGCAATGCTCCGCATGCGACGCGCGGTTCAGTTGGCAGAGCGGCGTGCGGCGAGACGGCCACCAAGCACGCGGCGCAGCGGTGAGGTCTGTCTCGTTACCATCCATGGTATCGCCGCATGCGCACAACTGCCCATCCGCGTCACGTGACGCTCGGCGTCGACGGTGGAGCGGGCGCGCGGCCGCGGCGATGGCGAAGCGCACGCCGCACCTTGCTCCTTTCCGGTTGCCATGGTAACTGCGCATGCGCACAACTTCCCTCTCCCATGTACCGCGAAATGCTCGACTTATTGTGGCTCCCGTTTCAACGAAAAACCTGTGCCCGAGGCTCGGCATCGAACCAGGGCCTTTGGCGTTTGAGGCGGAGACGCTACCACTCCGCCACAAGGCTCAAGCTTTAACCGTGAACAAAGGCGCATCTAGTGAATGCACTCTTCCGATGCAGAAGTCTCCGCGCTTTCGCTACGTATATGCTGGTCTAACAGAGCTAGACCATCACCAATGTTTGTGTGTGGGCGATAGCGTGTTCTGAATGATTATGGTGGGAGCACTTTGCTATTATAATATCGTGGGGCACCCTCCACCCCCCCCCCCCAGGATTGCTCTGCTGTGCGACTCCCTCGCCGCCCTCAGTCCACTGCAATCCAACGGCCGCGGTATCCCATTAGTGCGGGACATTCGCTCCCGTATCGAGAGCTTCGCGTAGATAGGATGCGCCGTACGTACGTGCACAGTGGGTGCCCGGTCACTGCGGCATCGCCGGCAACGAAAAAGCTCACGACCTGGCGACCGCCGCACATAAACTACCTCCCAGCTGCCTGCCCCTTGCGCTGGAGGACGTGCGTGCGGTCATCCAGGACCATCTCCGATAGCAGCACCCCGACCCACGCATCGCAGGAGGAGAGCGCATTGACAGCATCACCGGCTGTCGCGCACTTACGCGGTCGCACCGTGCAATGATCCTCCGCGCGCGCATTGGCTGCGGGTGGCCCGGGGAACGACGGGAGCGTCACGGAATCGCGACGAGTGATGTGTGTGACGGATGCGGTGCAGTGGGAACACTAGAGCACCTGCCCCTTCACTGTGCTGCGCTCGCCGATGCTCGTCGCGATATGCTTGCGGCCTATATGGCGCTGGGAATACTAACAGACTCCCTAAAGACGCTATTGTGGCCACAGGGCAGTGCGCGCACCCGTGAGCGAACCTTGGTGAGCCTCTGTGCATTCCTCGAACAGACGGGCTTGATGTCCCATCTGTTCTCCGCCAGGTAGTTACACGCAGAAACCGAACGCTTCGTGAGTTTTAATTTGGACCATCAACAACTGGACGCCTGACTCCAGTTGTAGCCAACACAGTGCTGTGCGCGTGTGTTTTAATTGCTCCATCATGAACAAATCACGTGACAACCTGGACACATTTCTTATTGTGTAAAAAGTTTGTGTATATTACATCTCCCCTATCCTATCTTCCTGTACCCAAACCTCTTTCATTTAATTTCTCCATTCTGCCTGCTAACCTTTATTTCCGCTTCCCCAGCTCAGGTGTTCATTATCGATGGCAGATGCCTGGGCTAGCAAAAATATTTCCCTTTCTTTTTACTATTATTTTAACAATAACCACTACCACCACCACCCGCACCATGTGGCCGAAATTTTTCCGGAGCCCTCCACTACGGCACCTCTTTCTGTCTTCCTTCTTTCCCTTTAACCTTACTCCCCTAATGGCGCGTTTCGGGTGGCGTAGTAGGTGGCTAGGTGTTTGCTTCTAGGTCTGTGTTTTCACTTTTCGCTGTCTTCTCGCGTGTGGCGTGGGTCGGACAGTGCCCTCCGTGAGACCGAATGCGGACGACTCCCCTGCGGAGAAATTCCCGGCACGGCGGGCGCATTCTCAAGGGAGAAAACCCAACCGGAACCCTCAGGGGCAAGCTAGGCTTAGCTCGGCGCTACGCGTCTGCATGGATTCTGTGTTGTCGACGACAGCTACGCGGATGCCCGCTGTGTTGCCACCTGACGCAGCCTCCACGTCCACGCAATCGTCAGCACCTCTGGGCCTCCAGCCTGCGCCGTCTTCCGATGCTACGACTTTGGCCTGTGACATGGACTGCTCTACCGCCTCCGTGCCCGTGGCACTCCCTCAAGAAACTGTGCCCATCGCGCCAGTTCAGTATTCCCACCAAGGGCCGTCACCAGCGTCAGAGCCTCCTCCACAGATGCCTCCCGTGAGTCAAGGCTCTCTTCCGCCTGCTGCGAACTCGTTTCGCGTTACCATCAAGCCTACATTGCGCTTTGATATGACTGCCATCCCGTCCCGGAATGTTCAAGCCACAATTGACCATGCCCTTGGATCTTCGAACTACTGCGGGTTTGTCGTCCATCGCCCATCGAACACCATCACGGTAAACTTGTCATCCTTGATGGACGCCCAGAAACTTTGCGCAGTTACGCGGATCCCCCTGGATGACAGCAAGCATGTCCCGGTGCAAATATATTTTGCATTTGGTCCTGACACACTCCGCTGCATGGTTTATCATGTCGACAGCACGAGCCCTCCCGAGGAGGTGCGCGCAAATATTCGCTGCTCAACTCATGTTGTACTGCAAGCACGGCCTATGGGTCGCCGGGGCTCATACCTGCTCATCCTGCAAGGCCCGTTGACTCTCCCGAAGTACCTTACCTACTACGGTGCGATAGTCAAACCACAGCCCTTCCGACCTCGTCGTATTTTTTGCTATCACTGCCACAAAGAAGGACCTATGCAAAATACCTGCCCTAATCCAGCAGCTGTGGCCGACATGAATGAACCAACAGTTCATTGTGCCCTGTGCAAATCGCCGGACCATGACATTCGCTCCCCCGCTTGTCCAAAGAAGAAGCAAACGAAGAAGTTTCACAAGTCGCCTGCAAAAATGGATGTTCCTACAAGTAATCGCTTTGCAGCTCTCGCGTGTGACGACAACGACTTCCCTGAACTTCCTTTATCTGAGCCTGCTGCTCACCATACGTCTCCTCGCCAGCGTACATATGCACAAGCGGCTCACCTTCCCGGATCAAATGGTACGCCAAAACGTCCAGTGCATTGTGACGTTCCTTGTATGTGCTACGAGGGTCCGCGTTCGACGGCGCGGCGTAGACGGAGCCCCCAGTGGCGGCAAAAGCACTCAAGGGAAAGCAATTCAGCTGGAAGAGAGGAGATCGGCGACAGCCGGTCTCGTTTTGGAAGCAGCCAGCACACATGTTTCTACTGTATATGGCTGCAAGCAACTTGAGTGGGATTGCTTTCGGGCCTGCCGCCATGGACCGCACGGAGAAGACCCAGGTGACAGCTGCGTCCAATTGCCGAGCCATACGGTGTCTCTTTGCCTCTCCGTCCCGTGTGGACCTGCGCATTATGGGGGGTCTTCACAGCATCCATCACATGTGGATACCACAGATGAAGACACAGCTTTAGACAATGCAATCGCGGAGGCTCGCCGCCGACTAGACGAACTCACCCAGTGCCGGGAACAGCGTCGTTCTCAATCCTCTCGAAGAATTCTCATAACTCGGGAGCAATCATCAGAGGAATCACCTAGGGTAAGCACTGGCCCACAATCAGGTGCCGACCACCTGTTGGCCGTGACTACCCCGACAGTGGATAAGATATTAGCGCTGATAAAGCAGGTGACATCCCTCATCGTGGAAGCTCTTCGGCCTCGTCATAGATAGCGCATCATCATCGGTGGTGGTGCAGTGGAACTGTCGAGAATTCGCTAATAAGTCCTCTGAAGTGAACATCCGCCTTCGCGACGGAAAGCTGAGGGCATGGGCGTTCCCACTGCTAGAGCATAATGCCATCCCACGCCTTTCAGGTTTCTGCGCATACCATTCACCATATATCCCTGATCGCCGTTGCACCACCTCCTCCCTCAGCTAAGGTAAATCTGCAATTTATATTCACAGTTCAATTCCGCACACACCGCTCGACCTTTCACGGTGGTGCAACACACGTCAAGAGGTTGTCGCCCTTCTCGTAAAACCTGCACGCACACCCCTTATTCTAGTTTCTTTTTATAGTCGTCCTGGCTCCGCATCTCCCAATGTGGGATGGGTTCGTTTTCTACGTTCTACCAACTGGGTATCCCTATTCTAGTTGGTGGTGACTTCAACGGCGCACACACTGCGTGGGGTTACCCATCGGATTCCTGAAGGGGTTCACACATCCAAGGGAGCTTTTCGGATCATTCCTTTCAACTTTTAAATCACCCGAATACTTCTACCCGCCCACGAGGTGGCCCGTATTCACCTGATTTGACTTGGTGGTTAGGCCCCGGTAACCCTCGTTGGGCTGTTGATTCTGATACTTGAGGTAGCGATCATAGCCCTATTTTTATCTCCCTCATGCCGACGCGTCTACGGAAAATACGCCGCAGTGTACGGTTAACATCATGGGACTCCGCACGCGCAGACAATCATTTATCTACATTCAACCCCTCTTCAGCATTGTCTACTCTCTCTGCTGTTCTCGCTACTCACACTATTACCACTACTGTAAATGAAGACGACGCAAACCCGGACATACATCTCTTGAATCTGTGGGCTCTTCGTCGCCAGGCGGATCTTTATGCTACTCGTCACCCCGATGACCCTTCGGCTCTTCCTACTCTTCACCGCGCTACCGCACGGGCGCGGCGCTATGCAAAGCGGCTAGGCAGGCAACGCTGGGCTGCAAGGTGTGCCCGCCTGTCCTCTACGCAGGGCAATCGACATCTTTGGAGAGTGTTTCACGCCATGGAGCGCCCTTCTCAGGTTGCAGATTACACAGAGAGCATTCGCCTCGCGCTAAATGGGGATGAGGACACATTTGCACAACAAGCGTCCCGTCAATTTTTTCCAAACCATGACTTCACCGCTACGTCTCCACCTGACTTATCGGTAACAGAACCCCCCGATGGGATTACCTCTGACCTCACCATGGCAGAGCTGCTGGCCTCCATTGAACGTTTAAAATCTACTACTACCCCCGGGCACGACGGCATACCTAACTCCTTATTCCGTAACTTGGAAGGGAGGGCTTTGGAAACCCTACTTGACACTTTTAACGAAGTGTGGTTTTCTGGCGTCATGCCGGGAGACTGGAAGCATTCTATTGTGGTTCCAATACCCAAGTCAGGTCAGCCTCCAGTATCTCTCTCGGCCCTTCGTCCAATTTCCCTTACCCCTACCATCTGCAAGCTTTATGAAAACATTCTAGCTGCACGCTTATAGTGGTGGCTGGAATCCCATGATTGTTACCCAGATTCCCAAATTGGTTTCCGCCCACAAATTGGAACGGAGGACGGCCTTGCTACTTTGGCTGCCGACGTGCTTGACCATTCTCCGCAGAGTCACCTTGTACGAACCGTAATCGCTACAGACATAACAAAGGCATATGATAACATCCTTCACTCTGCCATTCTTGCCTCCCTTCAAACTCTTGGTCTCCCTCACCGGTTCCTCCTCTCCATTCATGCCTTTTTAGCAAATCGAACCTTCAGCGTGCGTGTCCACGGAAAGCCCTTTGGTAATTTCACTACCAATAGAGGAGTGCTGCAGGGCTCCGTTCTTACCCCCACATTATTTAATGTGGCTTTAATTCCACTTGTTCGAGCCCTAGACACCATTCCTTCTATCCGCGTGAGTGCATATGCCGATGATATCACCTTGTGGTGCTGTCATCCAGATGCGTCTATTCATCAGTCGGTCCTTCAACACGCGCTGGATGTATTGCATCTCGCCTCCCACCTCTGGATCTAACACTCTCTCCTACTAAATCATGTTTCATTCTAATTGGAAATAAAGCCGCCTTACGGAAATCTCCCCATTTAAATTTATTGTGCATAATTTTCTGATTCCTCAGGTAGAAACTGTTCGTATTCTTGGTCTTCTCCTCCATACATCTGGGACTGGCACCCCGTGGCTGACAGCCACACGTAAATCGGCTCACGCTACTCTAGGTCTGATTCGTCGCATAGCTATGCGCTCTGGTGGCGCACGTGCTCATTCGGCCCGCCAGCTTCTGCGCTCTATCCTTCAGCCACGGATAGTATATCAGGCCCAAATTTCAATGTCTCACCCGCAGACATGGGACTCCCTTGAAGCTATCAATCGTGAGGCTATGCGCGTCATAACATATCTGCCTCGTTTAACACCCATACCTGTGCTACAGGAGTTCGCCCAACTTAATACAATCAGTGAAATCATCGACCAACGGGTGGCAAATAGAGCTCGAAAACAGTCTCTCAAACTTCATCGTTTAAAGACACTTCCACCGTGGACCTATTACCAGCTCACTGACAATCTCCTCACTGTTTCCCCGTCGGTATCAGCAGCGTATCTGCCTGAAGGGTGCATATTATACACGGATGCATCACATTCTGCAGAGAGGGGAGTTACTGCTGTGTATAGTCCATCTCATCCGCATCTCAACTCTCGCGCGACGTATACTGCGGATACGTGCACTCCCCTGGCATTGGAACTTCAAGCCATTTATAATGTCATTGCTTCCCTTCCGCTCGTTCCAACATTCAATACAGTTCACATTTACACCGACTCCCGCGCCGCCCTTGAACAGCTTAAGGCTGTTCGACGAACGTTCCAGATTTCAAAATCTATTCATGTGCTCTGCGCAAAGTATCCATGTTCTGTGCGCATACACTGGATTCGCGGCCATGCCCAGGATCCACATAACATTCAAGCGGATGCTATGACTCATCTTCATACATTAGACGATCCGCCACATTCCCCTCTTCCCCCAGATCCGTTCCTGTCCCATGTTTCCGATTCCGAAGTTCTGCGCCAGCGAACACGCGCTCTAATTCCTCCGTGTTCGCACCCTCTCCCCCGTTAGTCTTACTCGGCAGGAGGAGGTATCCCTGCGCCGGATTCGGGCAGGGGCGGCTCTGACACCATCTGTCCGTCATCGGTGGCGTGCCAAAGATCTGCCAGTACCTGACAGGTGCCCTCACTGTAGCGCTGCACCGGACATTTGTGATGTGCGCCACTTGTTGTGGACGTGCCCAGCGACGGCTGCTATCAGAAAACGGCTCCTCAGGGAGGTGGGCCTGCGGTGGAACCGCGAAAGTGACTACGTGAAGTGGACAACGGACAACCGTTTCATTAACAACCTCTGCGACTACCTCAGCGCAACGGTTCTTCACTCCTTCTTTTAACTTTCAATCCCGTGCATTCCTTCCCCCTTTCCTTTTTTCAACTTATGCCTCATGGCACACTTCTCGAATAAAAAAAACAAAATATTCATGGGGCTAGCAGCGGCGCGTTTTGCGTACCCCGGATTATTACCATCAACCGACCTTCAGCCGAAACAGAGTTGCTGCGCCGCGCGCCATCGCCGGGCGCGGTTCGGGTGACCACCAATATATGTGAGGAAGTTACTGCGCCATTTCCTTTCCACAAAAGATATTAGCGAAACCAATCCAATTTTTTCGAATGCAAAGGAAAGGCGCATAGCCGGTCCCCTGGGATAGTGGACACCTCAGTCGTTGTTTAACTTGTGCAGCGGTAGTGAGAGATGAGCGATGCATGCGTTGGAATTCACCGCGTTCTAGCAGAAACGGGGTAAAGAAGCTATAGACAGTCAGCGTTCATTGTGTTCTTTGCCGTTGGCGTTGACAACGTTCTAGACTCCCATGATTTTGAAGGAAGGAAGGCGCACAACTTGCTCCCCGAGATGGTGGGCGCCGCAATCGCGCTTAGAGGAACGTAGTCGTGGTTTGAGAGATGTGGTCTGCATGCATTAGTGCTGCCAACGTTGTGGCAGACATGCGGCACTGCAGCAATAGGCCGCAGCGTTCATTGGGGTGACCAACCTCTCGCGATCAACCATTAACTGCCAGCTGACAGGCTGGCAGGGCCGAACAGAGTCAACGTTACAGACGCCAAGCCGTGTCTATAGTTGCCCGGTACACCACATCTTTCGCTCTCTAATTAGGTTTAGCAGTAGTTGAACCGCAGCTAATTTTTTTGTGTTCACTGGCATTGACGTCCACAACGTTCTCAACTCCGATGATTTTAAGGAAAGGAAGGGATTACAACTGGCTGCCTGGGTCAATGGACGCCTCAATCGCTCTTGGAGGTAAAAGTGGCGGTGGTGATGAGAGAGATGTGGGCTGCTTGTATTAGCGCCGATCTTGTTGCAGACGTTGTTGCGGAACAGAGTCAACGTTACAGATGCCAAGCCGTGTCAATAGTTGCCCGCGGTACACCACATCTTTCGCTCTCTAACTAGGTTTAGCAGTAGTTGAACCGCAGCTAATTTTTTGTGTTCACTGGCGTTGGCGTCCAAAACGTTCTCAACTCCTGATGATTTTGAGGAAAGGAAGGGCTTATAACTGGCCGGCTGGGTCAGTGGACGCCTCAATCGCGCTTGGAGGTATAAGTGGCGGTGGAGATGAGAGAAATGTGGGCTGTTTGCATTAGCGCCGACGTTGTTGCAGACTCGCGCCACTGCAGCAATTGGCCGCAGCGTTCGTTCGGTGACCAACCTAACGCGATCAACCATAAACTGCAACCTTCCAGTGTGGCAGGGCGAGGGCGCTGCCTATCCAGTGTGCGGAACGCACTCAACGTTACACACTGCAAGGCGCGTCCGTTTGCCCGATACACCACAGCTTTTGCTCTCTAACCAGGTTCAGCAGTACTTTAACCGCAGATTTTTTCTTTACGTTTGGCCAAACAGAAACTGCATATATATGTTAACAGTTTTATGCAACTACTAGAAAAGTACATGGTTCGTGAGAGTGAGGGTCATTTTTTTTATAGATTCTTAAGCTTAAGTTCCGAAGCAACAAATGAGGTTTCCACGCTCTGTGCGCCGACAGGAACGGCATGCTGGCGCGGATATCAGTGCAATGAGCTCTGTCTGCACTACGGTACCACTTCTTATGGCCGTCATCTCGATACCCGTTAAAGTCTGGTCTTGCGCGCCCATTCTCCATGACAGTTTTCTGGGAACGCAGTAAATCTGCGAGTGTGAGGCGCCAGTGAGCCAAACCAGCGGAGTACGGCTAGAAATGCTATGAAAACTGAAAATTGCTTTTTTGAGGAAGGGAAATGGCCCACTATCTGTCATATATCCGCGGACACCCGAACCGCGCCGTAAGGGAAGGGATAAAAGAGGGAGTGAAAAATAAAGAAAGGAAGAAAGAGGTGCCGTAGTGGAGGGCTCAGGAATAATTTCGACCACATGCGGATCTTTAACATGGACTAATATCGCACAGCACACGGGCGCCTTAGCGTTTTGCCTGCATAGAAACGCAGCCTCGCCGGTCGGGTTCTAACCCGGGAACTCCGGATCAGTAGCTGAGCGCCCTAATCCGAAGTTGCCGGGCTAGAAATGCTTTCGCACTAAATTAGCTGAGGTTCAAACTGGCTTAACCTAGCAAGGCGAGCAAATCACGGTTAAGGTAATTATTAATTCACTGTTAATTAATTATTGAATAACTCTCAGTAACTCAGCTCAGCTATGAAAGGATATACGCAGCGAAAGCTGCAGTTCCCCCTGGTCTTCAGTTGTTGTCACAGCTCAGCTATGCCAGGATATACGTAGCGAGGGCTGCAGTTCCCTCCGGTCTTCAGTTGTTGTTAATGGTGTTGTTGCCATTGCTTCATCGTGATTTTCTTGCGAAGGAACCATGCGAACTGCTATGCGCCGCTTGTTACGTTCCGCCTCTTGGCGTCTCCGCTTGGCAAGGCCTTCTTCTCTTTGGTCTGGCGTCTCTGCCACTGGTTTAGCCCTCTGGTGTAATCTTTCTCTGCAGAGCGGCCAAGTGCCAGGCGACGAGTCCGAAGAACTGATCTTCTCCGGACGATACCGCAGCATAGCGGCGGCCAGCGTCTCCTTTTCGTCACACATACGAAGCGATTGTGATACACCGAGTCGTATCGCCTCAGTTTTTTACACACATACGCACTTTATCCACTGGACCCCACACGCAGCCGCGGCGGCGGCCAAGCTCTGACCTCATGCGCCGCGCACCTGCTGCCCTTCTCTGTTTGCCGCGCATGCACACTCACGCGCGGCGGCGGCGGCGGGGGGAAAATTCGAACTTTCGTTTTTGGGGGCATCCGCCGCGGTGGCTCAGTGGTTAAGGCGCTCGACTACTGATCCGGAGTTCCCTGGTTCGAACCCGACCGCGGCGGCTGCATTTTTATGGAGGAAAAACGCTAAGGCGCCCGTGTGCTGTGCGATGTCAGTGCACGTTAAAGATCCCCAGGTGGTCGAAATTATTTCGGAGCCCTCCACTACGGGACCTCATTCTTCCCCTCTTCTTTCACTTCCTGCTTTATCCCTTCCCTTACGGCGCGGATCAGGTGTCCAACGATATATGAGACAGACGGCAGCGGCAACGGCGTCGACAGTGGCGCCATCTGTGGGAGCGCGGCTGCGGCGTTGCTAGGGTAACGGCGGCTCAAGGTAGTTCGTCAGCCACGACATACGGCTGAAGTGCACGACGAGCCGCAATGGCCCGCTGGCTGGCGTAGTGTTGCTTTCGCAACAAAACATGTTAAGGCAAGCCCACGAAGGTAGGTATACGCCAAACGCTTTTATATAGCAAACGGCGCTTCACGCGATTTCCGGCAGTTGCGGTAGTGCCGTCGGCTCCACGTACGTGGCTGTGGCGAGGCACAGTGAGTCACGTGGCATGCCGCCATAACCAAGCCTGCGCTCCTCCTCGAAGGGCTCGAAGGGCTCGCAGGACTCGGAGTCGGGGAGCGAACGTGCAACTCTATCAAGGACTTCTCATCATGCAGAAAAGCCTGCATGAGATTTAAAACTTTAGTCTCCCACGATAGATTTAGGAAGCAAAGGCACACAGCAGGACTCAGTGCTCTCCCCTTTCCTATTCAACGGGGTGATGAGAGGCCTCCCGGGGAAACAGCCAAATCGAGGGGATAAATTTCAGCATGTATGCAGACATCAGCCTTTGGAGTACACAGGGGAGCGATGCGAGTACGGAGGAACGCCTGCAGGCAGCGATCGACATCACTGCCGAATACGCGGCCGAAAGGGGACTTTCGTGCTCACCGCAAAAGTCGGAGTTGTTTGTATACAACCCAAAATACGTTCTCTGAAAAAAACGGGGGGCTTTCATATTGCGGTAGAGGGTAAGCCTGCGCCAAAAGTAAAACATATCAGGATTCTGCTGATGGTCATCCAATCGCAAGGGCTCAATGGAGAAGTTCTCAAGAAATTAGAAATCTAGGCAAAGCAAACGCTCGGTTACTTGAGGAGGATCGCGACTAAAGGAAGAGTCCTGAAGGAGAAACTTACTCATTCAGGCATACGTAATAGATTCAGTTACGCGACGCTCTAACTTGACATCAATGCCGGAGAGAAAGACAAACTAGACTCCTTAATTCGGATATGCGTTAAGAAGGCACCTGTCGCCGTGGCTCAGTGGTTAGAGCACTCGGCTATTCATCCGGAGTACCTCCATGGGTTCGAACTCGACCGCAGTGGCCAGGTTTTCGATGGAGGCGAAACGCTAAGGCGCCCATGTGCTGTGGTGGTGGTGGTGGAAACTTTATTAGACGCAGGGGAGTTTAGGACAGGCAGGTCCTTGGGTCCCCACACGGCCGCACTGCACTCAAACGTTCATGTCCCGGAGGCTCATGACGCTGGCAGCCCGGCCTGTGGCGATGGCTTGCTTGGCCGCGTCCTCGGAGCGCAGTAGGGTCTCCCAAGCCTCCAAAGGGGTAAGGTGCCCAATGCCCCGCGGGGGAGGATCCGCAGGGCAGAGGAAAAAGATATGATTGAGAGTGGCTTTGGTGGAGAAGGGGTGGCAGAGGGTACAGGTGGGGTTTGTGTGGACTTGGTGATAGCGCGAGCGTATATAAGGTGCGTGTCTGGAGCCGACCCCAAAGTGTCAGGTGATAATTGCCGAGAGAGGTATGGGGTGAGGGGTAGAGCCGACGTTCGGCTTTGCAGGACTGCGTCAGTTCACTGACTGAATGCTTGCGCTCCCGTGAGAACCCCAGATCGGAGGCCGCTGGTGCCCGGTTGAGAGAACCTCGGGCTAAAGCGTTGGCAGCCTCGTTTCCGGGATTCCCGGAGTGGGAAGGCACCCATATGAGCTCCATGTGGCGGGGCGGGTGTGCGGCGAGGCAGTTCAGTATGCGAACTGCAGGGATGGGAACTCTCCCGCGGGCAAAATTTAGTATGGCAGTTTTAGAGCCCGATTGTATATACCGGATAGTATATATATGCCAGTGCACGTTAAATATCCCCAGGTGGTCGAAGTCGTTCCGGAGCCCTCCACTAGGGTACCTCTTTCGTCCTTTGTCCTTCCATTCTCTCCTTCATTGCTTCCCTTACGGCGCGGTTCAGGTGTCCACCGAGATGTGAGACAGTTACTGCGCCATTTCTTTTCCCCAAAAACCAAACTATTACAGTGAAGTGAGAATGAATTATCCACCACCGCATAAGGAATTGAGCACAGAAGACGTAGTAGCATGGCGATTACGGCAAACGGGCTTGTTCCCAAATCTGAACATACTTAGTAAAGCCTATCCCACACAGTACGGCGACACATGCCCGTGGTATGCAGAAAACTCAACTCTATATCGTATAACATGGGCATGTCAGAAAAATGACATAATGCCTAGCATAGAAAATCCGAGTGCGGAACAGTGGGAGGGGAATGCTCTCCAGCGACCACTTGAACGCCCAACGTGGACTAGTAGGGCGAGCTCGCTTGACAGCCTTCCTCAGCGGAGCCCTGGACTAAGGGAGCCGACCATGTTAAAGAAGGTGGAAGACTCCACCTGAAGATGGAAGAAACCACCTGAAGACCGCGAAGATTACTCCTTTTAGAGCACAAATAACTGTTTTTCCTCCTCCTCAACATACTAGGACTGCTCATGGCCACCTCGACCGAGCGACTGCTCGAACTCAGGGTGCACAACACGTAAGTAGAAATGGCGGAGGCAGTGAGAGTCTCTCAGTTCGAGAGACTAAGTACGACCGAGACGGGCAGGGAGACCCTTGAAAAAGTGGGACTCAAGCCAGACAGATTGATTCAAACCAAAGTCTAAATTAGTAGGGAAAGCAGGAACGCCTTTGCAGCACCCAGAATTTAATGTAGAAAGGAGCGCAAAATGAGCCGAAGCTCTATAGCGAAGGTTCGAAAATACGGAAGCGAAGGAAGTCGCTTATGTCGATGCTGCGAGTGGCTGAACTGGTGCGGCGGTAGCCTCGGTAGTCGATGGCCGAGGGGCGCCAGTATCCGCGGCAGCCATCCGAGGCCGCGACATATATAGAGAATGCTAAGAAAGTTGCGATAGCTCTCGCTTGGTAGGAACGCAAACCAACTTCATAATGAGCGACAACAGAACTGCCGTCCAAAATTTTTGAAAAGGGAAGGATATCGCCTGAAGTGGCCAAAATCCTCACCCAAAGAGCGCTGAATACGAAAGTTAAGTTAATTTGGACACCCGCTCGTGCTGCCGTCTCTGGTAACGAGGCGGGTCACGAGCTAGCCCGCGCTCTCTACCTCCGGGTAGGCGACGAGACCCCACACTGGGATACGACGAGCGTCTTCAAAATTACGGGGAAATCATCTACCTTTATAAATTGGGACGTAGACTGGTACGCCCGCCAGATGTTGGCCTAAATAACAGAGAAAATGTCGCGTTGAAGCGCTCTAATACCTTCATGAACCCGGTCTGGGCGTTCCACGTGCTGCCAGAGGACGATCAGTGCAGACTGCGGGGCGAGAGGGACCCTCGACCACATAGTTTGGGAGCGCCCACAATCCCCAGGGCAGGGACAAAATATAGTAAGTAGAGAAGCCTGCGAGACCCAGCTGCGAAGCGCAGACTCTACCATCCAGCGATGCACCATCCATCTGGCGGAAGAGGCCGCAACAAGCTAAGGGCTGCCTGCCAACCTCTTGTCCGCGGGCGCACGACTCCCCGTCTTCCCAGGCCTGCGTTCCGGAGGCGGGGAGGGATCGGGGCGCCTTTTTTCAAGTCAATTCAATCAAACAACCAAACCGCTCTTCCTGGTTAGAAGGTCAAATTTTGAAGCCACATGACGGCCAGCATTGTACAGGAGGAGTAGGGGTTTCGCTCTAAAATTACGCCTAAAGGGAGCACTTAATCTGTCTTAAGTGAAACAAAGCGAAGCATAGCCGCTTTTCGTCGACACCCACGCCGTAGGCACCCATAGTGCGCCACGCATTTTAGTTCGAAAGCACTTTAGCCGCGCTCCTCAGGTCCTAGCGGCGTGTGTATGAAGCCTCTGAGTAGCAAGCGTAATGGTTCACAGGGGGAGTGAAGACCTCTTGCCGCAGTTGGTCTTGTTTAGCCCTTCCATGGTGGCCCCGTGGCTGACGTTGTCAAAAGCCCCTTTGATGTCGAGAGCCATGATGATGTTTTCGCTTCTTTGGTGATCTTGTTAAGGATCTGTTCCTTTATTTGTAGCAAGACATCCTGTGTTGACAGGTTTGTCCAGAAGTCAAACATGCTGTGGGGGTACAGCTCGTTGTCTTCTAGGTGTCGCTGTATTCTTTTGGTGACCACTCTCTCGTAAAGCTTTCCGAGACACGAGTTTAGCGAGATGGGCCGCAAGTTTTCTATCTGTAGCTTCTTACCGGGATTGGGTATCATAACCACTTCAGCGTGCTTCCATTGTTTTGGTACCGTGCCCGCTTCCCACTGTGTATTGGGGTAGTCCGTGAGTTGGGCCACCGCTTCTTTGCTGAGGTTGCGGATCAATGAGTTTTTAATTTTATCGGCTCCTGCTGCCCTGTTTTTCGTGCCTGCTCTGATGGCGGCATACACCTCATCTCATGTAATTGGCTTGTCGAGTTCGGAGTTTTCCGTTCCCTCCCGATCAAAGCGGACGACAGAATTTTTTGTCGCGCACAGATGCGCGACACAATTTTGTGTCGCAAGACAAGCTGTCTTGTCGTGCCATGTGTCGTGCGACAAGCTTCGTGTCGTGGGTTCTTTCGCGCGACAAAGTTGTTTGTAGTGGGTTCTGCCGCACGACAGACATCTTTCCTGCATTTTGTCGTGCGAAGAAGGTCCCTGTCGCAGCATTTGTCGCGCGACAGGTTTCTGTCGCAGGTACTGTCGCGCGACAGAGGGACTAGTGCCGCGCGACAGAGAGTGCGTGCCTCAGCAAAGTTGCCTGTCGTGGGTTCAGTCGCGCGACAGACTTCTATCGCGCCTCTTTTCACGCGACAAAAGTACCTGTCGTGCGGCCTGTCGCGCGACACAAGAGCTTGTCGTGGGATATGCCGCGCGACAGATACCTGTCGTGGTATGAGTCGCGCGACAGATACCTGTCGTGGATTGTGCCGCGCGATAGATACCTATCGTGGGATGTGTCATACGACAGATTCCTGGTGAGGGTAATTATTTTACTGCAGAATTCTAGAAATACTGTCATGCGGTCGTGTGACAGCGATAGGATCAAATTGACAAAGGATGCTTCAAAGCGCGTTCACTGTGGCGAGTCGCGAAGAGGATGCGAGGTGCTCTGGTCTGTTGGTGACGGGCACCGAGCGAAATGAAGTGCTCATTCACATTGGCGAATCGAGTTTTCAACTCGCTTCCCGCGACCTGGCTCTCTCACCGAACGAGAATTGGCTTAGAGGAGAGGCACTGCTCGAGCACTCACCTAATTCCCTTCTGTTCCCACAAGACAATGTGATGAAAGTAGTGCATGCTCAAGAGTATAATGCGGCTTTGAAAGCCCAAAAAGCTGTATACACAAGCGACGAAGCCAGCGGTGCCTGCGTATCCGCACGCGCTTGCGGTGGCGGCATGTAGCTGCAGCCACGACAGCGCCTGCACACCAATCGGTGTGCGCAAGTCGAATGGCGCTACTGAAAGTCAGTGTCCTCTTGGCTTCTGTGACATGTTCAAGCCATGTAACATAATGTACCGCTACTACTACATGCGCAGAAAAAACCAAGGTCACTTCTATGCATCGCGGAAAAGAATGTCGTTAGTCGTCAATCAGGGAAAATTACTCGCCATAACCATCCGGCTACACAAAGGCAGCATGTGTGTACATGCACGCAGTTCTCTGTATAAATGTTCAAGGCAACCCCGATATCATTTTTCCGCGCGTTTCAGTTTTAAGAGCGTCAGCTCTTACTACTTACGTTTGTCAAGGACACGTCTGTCTGCAGGGAAGGTCAAATTAGCCAAGACAGTTACCACACTATATCACATAGCAACAGCGGGCGCGTAGAGCCTCAGTTGTCACAGATACCTTCGATCCGTTTTACATATGCCAGTATAGCGGCTATCGAAGTGGAACCGCGGGGACCCCCATTTGCATCAAATTTGGGGGCCGCCCGTTTGACGCATAACGATCGAAGTGGTGTCATTTGACTTGTCATGTTCCTGAGGATAAAATAAATATTTAGATGAAGCCCAAAATATGTGTGGGATTCGCACCGACGACCTTTTCTCCCCCAAACTGTGCATTCCGGGGACTTCCAGACAGCCATAATGCCTAATCGTTTGTCGCAGAGGGTTCCGGATGCAAACAATTCATCTTGTTGTAATGCACACGTTTATAAAATTCGTTAAGTGATATATAAGGAGGAAACATACCGGATTTAGCGAAGGTGGCTGTAAATCGCAATAGTAGTGCAAAATCTTTGATGTAGATGACGCTGCTTGTATCTTAGAACGAATGTTTCCGAAACGAAATGCCCTCAGATGTTTGTATTTTGTCTTCTCCACGTTTGCTGAGCACCCCGATTTAAACACTTGAAGCTCTCGTAGCTAACGCTCTTAAGTCCAACGCTGATGCAGTGTTGGCGGAGAATTTTTTTTAGCGGCAGTGACGTGGTGCTTATCATAAAATAGCAAAGCAAAAAAAAAATACTTTACGATGTCGTTCATTGCCTTCACTGAACATTTCATGACGGTGACACGAAAATGTCGCTAAATATAGACAGCAGCGTATGCAGCCGAAGGTGAAATGCGGCGGCCGGCGAGTTTGAACCGATTTGATTCTCGGTCGAAATGAGAATAAAGTCTTGGGACTGACATCAACCGCGCGCTTTAAAGAGTTTCACCTGCTTTGACACAGTCTAGCTCCTGTGCACCCACGCTCGGTCCTCTAAACTACTCTGGTCCCAGTGTGACTGTGTGCTATGACAATCTGAGCGAAAAGGAGGATGTCTGGAGGTTTTGATGTGCACCACGGCCATACAGTTGAGCGACATGATAACGTACGGGCGCGGCATGCCAGCCTGAATACCGGCCGCCAGCGTCAGAAAAATGCGACAGTAATGTTTGTTCAAGTCCATACTAAGCCGTCGGATGGAGTATCGTTGGCCAATATCGAGTCGTTGGTAGAAGCGATAACAGGAATACAAACAAATGTCTCCCCACGGCGCCTTTAATTGCTGCTGCTCAATCGTGGCTTTCCTGGCCTCAGCTGGCTCCGCTCCTGCAGGTGTCGCGGAAACCGAGCATATCTTTGTTTTACTATGAGACGAGGTTCACAGTAAAACGATGACGAGAGCAGCACCTCAGCGCTAGCCAGTTTCGAAGTGCACTCAGCTGCTGCATCGATGCGAAACCGGCTAGGTTTAGCGACGACTAGGGCAGCCAGGGGGTATCGCGTAGTTCATTGCCCGGCGCGCCCCCGGGCGGCGTCGTTCCCGAAAGCTCGCCTCGCTCACTCCCGCTGGCTCACTGATTGGCTCAACAGCTTGCGACCTTCACTCGGAAGGCTGGAAAATCGAGAAGCGAGCGACTGGCGCTGCGACTGAGCGATACTTGATGCCCACGTTTGCACTACTGGTGAACAACCTTTAACGCACATATGCTTGGGTTATCGGCTGCGTTGCGGCGAGTCTTAGTTAAGATCGTCCGTGACGCCATCGTCACCGTCCGTGACGCACAGGCTGAGAACTTCAATTCCAGTACGTGCCGAAACAACTCGTATTTATCGTAACGATACGAACTCGAAAACACGCCTGCTTCGATGCGCTAGTGGGCTCTTGCTTGTTAAACTACACGCGATCAGGATGCGGCTAGTGCTAGCCGCTGTTGCATATTAGCTAAAGTGAGAGGCAAGTATCGACGTAGTTTCGTAACGCAGTTGATATCAAAGCACTCCGCTTGTACTGGTCACCGATAAGCTGTTTAGTTTCAGGATCTCCGGTGAGCGTGCCAGTGTCGCTCGCGCAAATTAATGCATAGCAGCTACTCTCCATCGTGCCAATTGCGTTCAACTTATCCACGATATTCGCCAGCTTGAGATACGGCGCTTTTATTCGCTGTTTTTGTCGCAACTTAGTGATTTTATCTGGCATAAAACGAAATTGCATTCTGTCAACACCGTCGTCTGCTCCGTCGTCTGCTAGGCATCCGGGTCACTTCAGGGGATCACAGGATCGCAGCTTCTACAAACCACATACCAGAAAAAGTAACTGAAAGCGCTTTAGTATTCCTAAATAATATAAAAATAATTTAAAATAAATGAAATGTCTTTGTTGTGAAAATAATATAAGTATTCATGGTTTAAAAAACTAATTTTTTTGTCGGTTGCAAATTTTCACGACACGAAAGCGCAGCCGTCGGCGCCATTGCAGCGCAACCGATACGTTGTGTTTTGTATTATTTGCCTCTTTGAGGCATTGCTTGAATACTTGTACGGTGGACACGTGTGAAGAACTCATTCAATAGGAAGGTGAGCAGGAGTGTGTTTTGGAAGCCAACGACCAGGATTTCGGCCTGTCAACATTGGCGAGTTTCAACGGGTAAGCCATGAAGAAAGAGTGCTGCGACGTCTTTTCATCTGTTAGGGGAACGAAGACTCCTGCGCCGTTTTACTAAGCCTGGATGAATCGCATGGCCGGTGAGTCCCGCTCTGCGTTTCTTTGCTAATGATATGTATTCACACGCGCTATTTGTATGCGGCTATATAGGGATGTGAGTGGAGGCAGTCCGCCTGCGGTTGCCGCAGCTACAATGCGGCGCCAAAAGAGCAAGGCCTATATCCTGCATGACAAGTGTTGTTCTCATTGTCTGTATGTGCATTTATTACTCGCGTGCCGTGGTAAATAAAAATGGCACCAGATATCACAACAGAGTTACGCTTTCGCTTGCTAGCGCTTCGACACTCGGTGCAAAAGCATGGATTTGCACTGCGTAGAAGACGATGAGCGAGAAGTGCCGCGCGGCGGAGCGCTCGCGCTTGGCCAGCTGCGATCAGACACCGCACTATTTTGCTCAGGGTTAGTACTCATCCGATTAGTGCTTGTGCCTTAATATGCGTCATACTAAATTTTGAGACAGTGATCGCATGCGAAAGGCTAGTTCATATTCATCGCCTTGTCATTTGTAAACTTGTCTGTGCTTCCCCAGTTGAACAGGATTTGAGGCAGTGTTATGTCAAAGTTAGATCAATCTTGCTTCTCCTGAGCTGTAAACTTTGATGCTTCCTCTCCTTCTGAGCACTGCGAGCTGTCGGAGATGCAACTGCACAATTATTTAGGATTTCTACCTTTTTGCTATATCCCTCGCTTTTGCGGCCCGCATTTAAGTCTTTCGCCATTGTCGATGGTTTTTTTTGTTACTTATTTTCACTTTGTTATTTATTCTTAGTTGCGTGCCATCAGCTGTGGTGCCGGCGATTCTCCGAGCTCGGAACTCTTCCCAGGCACGGGATCGTACCCACAGACCTCCCTTCGCCGCACTCACGAGTGTTCTTTGGTATTTTTTGTTTCTCTTGCCTTTACTTGCATTGCCAGTCGACAAATTTGTGCAGCTTTTAATTGTATGCAGATTTGTTAAATGCGCTAGCAATTTTTTTATGATGCCAAGCTGTGGTGTGAGGTATCAAGCTTCCTGCTAGTGAAGGCATGCTTTTTTCCATTCTCTCTTCTCATTTAACCAAGGCAGACTGGTTGCAACTTTCAATTTAATACCTAGACATTGGTGCAAGGCACCATGATAGGAATTAATGAAAACCTGCACATCCTATGTTCAAATTGGTGTGCGGTATTTCAGCCAGCTCATCTTTCAGTGTGGTTATAACAGTCATTGTGACTCTTCTCAAAGAATGTATATGGGTGCATTACATAAAATCTGTTCATTTGTTTTGTCATGGGCTAGCTCATTGGTTTTTATTTACTTACCATTACGTCTAAGTTTAGTTTTTAAAGCAGTAGATGATTTCCTCTCTTGTCATTCATGACATGGCTACAGCCACTGACAGCTGTTGCTCTTGATGTATTTATTTGCAGTTGCCAGCAGCCAGCATCTATTGGGCCATGCGTGCTTCCTGCCTTCGGCTGTGTCATCCCTCCTGATCCGTTCATGGTAGTTATTCTTTTTCAGTGATGCATATCTTAGCTGCCTATTTAGAAAAATATTTTCAATATAGGCTTGCAGCTAGGTTTAGAAATGCATGAAACTCTAAATGCACTTCACAGCAGTGCCTCAGCTTATAATTACCGGAACTGTAGACTTGTACAAAATATAGTCGCTGATGTAGCTCTTGACGCAGCTGCTGTTAACACAAACGTGCTTTGACATTGCACACCTGTTGCCTGGTATGCATATGTGTCCTCGAAAAGGACCTATATGTTCATTTATCCCTTTAAAAACATTGTGCTCTACAATGATGGTTTACCAGTATTTCTGATACAGAGACCAAATTGTCAGTCAGTAATGTAACATTGCACGATGACACCAATCCTTGTATGATATAGCATCCTTGCAATGCACTGGGCAAGCTGCTGTCAGCACAGATTTATTGCTGGTTTATTGCCATAGCATATGGTTATACTGTTACGTGCTTTGCACGCACGGGGGTTTATTCAAAGAGGGGACCGGTCGAAGCAGGATGGAAGCAGGAAGCCTAGCAGCGTCCTTCAGCTCACTCTTTTTCTTCCTCTTTCTCCGCGGGTCAGTCCTTCATCTTCTGCTTCTTCCGTCGAGGTTCTGTGGAAGCACGTTACATTTCCCTCCTCGCAGACGATGCCCGTCGGGCGAGTTAAACAGACCGTCTGGGATGGAATCGCTTGAGGCGGGCTACATGCACCACCTGAGATTGGCGTGACCGTCGACCACTAGCAGTTAGTCGTGCTATAACGTAATTAACGTCACTTATGCACTCCAACACAACAAATGGTCCAGTGTAGTGGGATAGCAGTTTCTGACACAGACCACGCTTGCGTAGAGGGGTCCACAACCACACAATGTCACCAGGAACATAAGAAACTTCTTGGTGTTGGACGTCGTAGCGGTTCTTGGAACGCTCTTGCGAAGATAAAATTCGAACGCGGGCAAGCTGGCGAGCTTCTTCAGCTCTGCAGAGTGTGGTCGCAAGAGAAGGTTCATCGTGGATGAAAAATGGTAGCATGGTGTCAAGGCCGCAGCGAGGCGAGCGAGCATAGAGCAGGTAAAAGGGGCTGTAGCCAGTTGTCTCATGTTGCGCGGTGTTGTACGCATGAGTGATGAACGGGAGTACGCCATCCCAGTCCTTATGATCTGCAGCGACGTACATGGCAAGCATGGTGGTGAGCGTACGATTAGTGCGTTCTACCACACCGTTCGTTTGGGGATGATATGGCGTGGAGTGGCGAAAACTGCAGCTGCTGAGGCGGAGAAGTTCTTCAACAACGTCCGCTGTAAATTGACGTCCACGGTCGCTAATGAGAACTGCAGGAGGGCCGTGCCGAAGAATGACGAATCGAAGTAAGAAGTTAGATACTTCAGACGCAGTAGCAACTGGTATCGCGGCTGTCTCACAATAACGGGTTAAGTGGTCTACGCACACAAGAATCCATCGATTTCCTTTAGAGGATCGTGGGAAAGGTCCAAGGAGGTCAATGCCAACTTGCTCAAACGGGGCTGTTGGAGGTGTGATTGGCCGCAATTTGCCCGGTGGACTTGAAGTCGGCAGCTTAAAGCGCTGGCATTGCACACAGCTGGCTACATAGTGCTGGATGGTTGAACGCATGTTAGGCCAGTAAAATCGTTGTTGTGTGCGGTGGAGTGTGCGTGTCACTCCCAAGTGCCCAGACGTGGCGTCGTCGTGCATCATTTCAAGAACTGTGATGCGTAGGCTTTCGGGTACGACAAGAAGCATGCGTGCTCCTCCAGAAGCGAAATTCTTCTTATAAAGCAAACCGTCGCGAATACAAAAAGTATTCTTTACAGAATCTTGAGCGGCATTAAACAAAGAGGTTAATGTTTGGTCCTTGCGTTGCTCAGTTCGAAAAACTTGAAGATCGGGGAAGGCTTGTGAAAGTGACGACAAGTATTCATCAAAGTTGTCTGCGTCGTCCTCAGTCGTTATAAGCGGCAAACGGGAAAGACAATCGGCATCTGAGTGTTTACGGCCGCTTTTATGCACAACAGTGAAATTAAATTCTTGTAGGCGCAAAGCCCATCGAGCAAGCCGGCCACAGGGGTCACGAAGACTCACTAACCAGCAAAGCGAGTGGTGGTCGGTCACGACGGTGAAAGCATTCCCGTACAGATAGGAGCGGAAGCGCTGTACAGCGAAAACAACGGCGAGACATTCTTGCTCAGTAACCGTGTAATTTCTTTCGCTCTTACTCAACGAACGGCTGGCATATGCTACCACGTGCTGATCGTGACCATGGCGTTGTATAAGTACAGCGCCGATACCGATACCACTTGCATCAGTGTGCACTTCAATTGGTGCAGATGGGCAGAAGTGGCGTAGGATGGGGCCCGAGGTCAAAAGAAATTTCAGATGCCGGAAAGCTGCGTCACATTCGCTGGTCCAATTGAACGGTGCATCTTTATGCAGCAAACACGTGAGTGGGTAAGCGATGTCCGCAAACCTAGCTATAAAGCGTCGAAAGTACGAGCAGAGCCCTAAAAAACTCTGCAGCTCTTTCACTGATTGAGGCACCGTAAAACTTTTGACAGCTTCAATTTTCTTTGGATCTGGTCGAACACCTTCTTTATCAACTAAATGACCAAGAACAATTGTTTCACGGTTCCCAAAATGACATTTCTTGGAATTGAGGATAAGGCCAGCTCGTTCCATGCAATCAAGCACAATATCCAGACGGCGGTTGTGCTCACTAAACGTTTTGCCAAAAATTACAACGTCGTCCAGATAACATAAACAAATTTGCCACTTGAGGCCACGCAGGATTGTATCCATGAACCGCTCGAATGTTGCAGGTGCATTACATAATCCGAAAGGCATAACGTTGAACTCGTAAAGTCCGTCTGGTGTAATGAATGCCGTTTTTTCCCTATCTGCAGCGTGCACGGGGATTTGCCAGTAGCCGGATCTCAAATCAATAGAAGAAAAGTATGAAGCGGAGTGCAGACAATCAATTGCGTCATCTATACGTGGAAGCGGGTAGACGTCCTTCATCGTGGCCGTATTTAAGCGACGGTAGTCAACACAGAACCTCCATGTGCCATCTTTTTTTCTTAACAAGGATAACTGGAGCCGCCCAAGGACTGGAGGATTCTTGAATTATGCCTCGCTTTAGCATCTCTTGAACTTGGTCATCTATTAACTTACGTTCAGTGGCTGAGACTCGATAGGGCTTCTGGCGTATAGGAGCTGCGGAGCCGGTGTTGATCGTGTGATGAATACGACTGGTAGGCGGTGGTGTTGAATCGTCTTTGGCAAAGTCGAACACGAACACGTGTTTCAGAAGGAGTTCCACTAGAGTGCGACGCTCGGTTGGGGAAAGAGCCTGATTAATCATAGCCTTAACTTGGGTCTCCATATCTCTTTTCACGTGCTGCTCACTGACAGAGTTGGTTAACGCCGCGACGAAACCTGACACACCTTCCTCGAAACGGGCGAGTTTGAGGCCCCGGGGCAACACAGCTGGCTCTTCAGAGTGGTTCACTGTCCACAGCTCGGTACGGCCTCTCACCACGGGAACGACGCAACGAGGCACGACGATACTCTTCTTAGAGCAGGCGAGTGTCGTAGGCTCTACCACAGCTTCAAAAGATTCGCACTGATTGTGAATAGAGGAAACCCGCACGAATGCTGCAGAGAAAGCTGGTACAATAGTATCTTCTTCCGCCGCAAATGCTCCAAAATCCGGTGTCGAGTTATCCACAAGAGCTGAAAGTAACGAAGAATTCAAAGCAACTTCTCCCGTACGACAGTCTAAAGTTGCACCACACTCTTGCAGAAAATCAATCCCAAGAATCACATCATGCGGTGACCGTGGTAGCACTGCGAATTCTGTTCTAAACGTTAGACCATCAATAACAACATCCGAAGCACACACACCAAGTGGAACCAAAGGTTCACCACCGACACCACGGAATAACGCTGCACGGTCACCACTAAACATCACTTTCCTACTAAACGATTCTTAAACCTCAAACTCATAACGGATACGGTAGCACCAGTGTCCACAAGAGCCATTGTTTTCACACCATCAATAAACACTTCCAGTTTGTTCTTCAACATAAACACGGGCAGAGGTAGATTGGACGTCATCGACTCGCCGGCGGCCTCACCTCCATCGGCCGCGCCTCCTAGTTTCCCGGAGGCGGAGGGGATGCACGACGTCGAGGAGAAGGTGACCGCCGTTGGCGCTGAGGTGGCGGCGTCACACTGCGGTCAGATGCGGGTGATGAACTCCGCAAATTGCTCGGACGGTACGGGTCCCAAGCGGACGTTGGGGGTCTCTGCTGCGCGGTGTGCAGTTGCCCGTAAGTATTCGCCGGGGGTTGGCAGTCTTGAGAAGTTGGGAAACGACGGCGGCAATATCTAGCGATATGCCCTGCAATGCCACACCGGTAGCACAAAGGTTGAGAGCACCAGCGACCGCCATAAGAGTCCTGGCGAACAAAGTCGCGACGTTGGCTGAAGCCAGGATCTCGCTGCTGACGAACCACGTCTTCTGGGTAGGTGGGCCTCCTTTCTGTCGGCTGGTGGCGATAACGTTGGGCAATGTTCCGATCGTCCATGGGCAAAGTGCCGTTGGGTGGAGCCCACGGAGTCGACAGGGCGGCAACATCTTCCTCCGGTGCAGAACTGTGCCGCAGATATTGTGTGTGGCAGAAGGTATCCCGGGATCTGGACAATTCCTCGCGCACAATCTCTCGAATCATATCAGCCATAGAATTTGGAGGACTGGCTTCAACACTCGCTATAGAGGTGACATTGGCCAATCTTCCGAATTTAGGGGTGATTCGACGCAGCTTAAGAGCTTCAAATGTTCTGCAATGTTCTATAACGTCAGCGGTGGTGCTCAGGCTCTCTTTGCTAATCAGGAAATTGTAAACATCTTCCGCAATTCCTTTTAGAAGGTGGCCGACTTTGTCTTCTTCAAGCATTCTGGAGTTAACTAGCTTGCATAACTTTAAGATGGCTTCGATGTATGCCGTGCAAGTTTCTCCGGGTACTTGCGCGCGGTGAAGCAATGTCTGTTCCGCACGCTTCTTCTTTGCCGATTCATCCCCAAAATTTTTCTTTATCTCGGTCGTAAAGGTAGCCCATGAACTCAGTGTATCCTCATGATTGTCGAAGCAGTCAAGGGCAGTGGCGGCAAGGAAAAACACAACGTTAGCCAGTTTAGTAGCAGCGTTCCATCGATTGTATTTGCTCACCCGCTCGTAGTGTTTCAGCCACTCGTCAACGTCCTCTTCAAAGTTTTCCAAAAAATGTGCGGGGCTCTCGATAATGTGGCCAGTTGTTCGCTGTGGATAGCCCGGGTTGCTCAGCATTGTCGTCTCCAGGCATGTCCGATGGCAGTGGTGGGAAGCCTGCGAGTCTACGGCTCCTTCGGTAGATGGAATGCTCCGTGGTCGATACCCGGCACCTCTCACCAACCTGTTACGTGCTTTGCACGCACGGGGGTTTATTCAAAGAGGGGACCGGTCGAAGCAGGATGGAAGCAGGAAGCCTAGCAGCGTCCTTCAGCTCTCTCTTTTTCTTCCTCTTTCTCCGCGGGTCAGTCCTTCATCTTCTGCTTCTTCCGTCGAGGTTCTGTGGAAGCACGTTACAATACTGCACAGTTTGCACCTCTACCTTCTTAAAGCTTTATACTTTAAAAATTTAAAATTAGTTGAAGGAAAATTCAAGGAAATGTAACAGTAACTGTCTCACATTTTGGTGGACACTTGAACCGTGATATAAGGGAGGGATATAGAAGGGAAGTAATGAAGAGCTGATGCCCATGTTAGATGCCCCTCTTTAGTTAAACATACCTCGCAATTAACACATTTGGTGCAAAACAAACATGGGACTTGCACGTTCACAAGCACCCTCATGTCAGTAAAACAAAGTGCCAATGTTGCTGTACTTTAGAGCTTTGCTCCTAAAAGCGCAGCTCACTGCTGCTCAAAGTTGAGAGCAAAAATATGTCTAATTTTCCTCATGTGCAGTCTGCGGTGCTGGTGCCATTTGCAATGGTGATTGACATTGAGTTGCATGATGCTCAGTCTGTTCCTGGAGTTAGTGATTTTGTCTGTCATGTGAATGTCCTGTTAAAATTAGTGCAAAACAATGGTTCTCTAGTTCATTTTAGGTAACTGTGTCCTGTGCCACATGCTACCACCCATTTTCCTCAAATTTCCTAATCTCATTTAGCCATCTGATTGCCACCCATTCATGCTTTCACCTACTCTTGGAATCCTCCCAGTGTTTTAGTGTGGTATTGCTTATATCTTCTCTGCATTACACATGCATTGCACTTCCTCTTTTTTTGATTTAGTCAAGAGATCTCTGTTCCTGTTTCTTGCATAAGCATAAGAGGTGACTCAAGTGCACCATCTAGGCTTGTGATGCAATGTGTAGGGCGCTTCGTTTTTGGGTAAAACCTGGTTTCTCCCTACTGTTGCATCAAAAAAGATTCTTAAAGATCAGGTTCAACCCAATTTCTGTGCAAATGTGCCTATAAGAAAGTGTGGTTTGAAGGTGCACAAAGGCGAAGAACTGCTGGAGTGTAGTTTAAGGGAGGAAACAGCGCAATGAAACACGGACACACACGAGCGCTGACTCACAACTGAAATTTATTTTGAAGAAAAGATGCTTAAATAAGAGACATGCGAGGGTGCTTAAAAGGGCTGTTGCAGCGATAACCGCCAATCAGTGTGGTCGCGTCACAAAATTTCAAAAACAGCAACGAAAGAAGTGATAAAAAACGGTGTAAAGGGCCGCAAAAAGGTGGTCAGGTGGCAGTAACAATAACAAGACCAATGGGGGGGGAGCATTAAAACCATGAGGGACACAGATGTGAAAATACAGGTGAAACATAAAAATGAAAGACGTACAAGCTTTAAAAGCGTGCCCAAAAAGGGGGGGGGGAGATAAAAGCGTTAAAATCTTAAGACGCAGCGAAGGATAAAACAAGATAAAGGCACTACCAACAAGGAATCACAGAATCATTAGGCTATAGGTTGCACAAGAAAACTTAAGT
The DNA here is from genome assembly GCA_030143305.2 of Amblyomma americanum. Lineage (NCBI taxonomy): Eukaryota > Metazoa > Arthropoda > Arachnida > Ixodida > Ixodidae > Amblyomma > Amblyomma americanum. Next base: position 140,410 of record JARKHS020011873.1, read on the forward strand.
GTTCATCAGGCCACCCAGAAAATTTAGCTCTTTTTCCGACAAGGAGAGGGATGCAGTGCTCACGCATTGTTCACCAGCTTGATGAATTTGGAGGGCTTCTAGGATTTCCCTCGTCAACCTATCTCGTCCTCGGCCGATAGTGGTGCAGCGATTAAAGTCAGGGGTGCAGATTCTTTCAGTGTCGTCTTCTGTGATTTTGCACTTCTTACAGTGCATAGCCAGGTGTCCAGAAATTGCTATACTATTTACGTTGTTTTGATGTTCTTGTAGGCGGATATTGATGCACCTTCCCGTTTGACCGTTGTACCTCTTCCCGCATGACACTGGGATGGAGTAAATTATTTCTAAATCACAGGGGACATGTTGATCAGAGTGTGCCACCCTACACCCTCGGGTTTCCGGCGGGTTATTCACTTTGGAACAGAGGGCGGAAAGCTTGTTGGGAGCCGTGAAGATGACATCCACGCCGGCGCGCTGTGCGACTTTCTTTAGACGATGGCCGATGATGTGGAGGTAGGGCATTGCCACAAAATTTCTGCGTTTATCGTTTGAAGCAGCAGGTCCGAGGTGTGGCCGGGGCTTCTTGATCATGGAGCCGGCTACTGATACAAGCAGATGCAAAGGGTAGCCTGCTGTCTACTGATACAAGCAGATATCAGTAGCCGGCTCCATGATCAAGAAGCCCCGGCCACACCTCAGACCTGCTGCTTCAAACGATAAACGCAGAAATTTTGTGGCAATGCCCTACCTCCACATCATCGGCCATCGTCTAAAGAAAGTCGCACAGCGCGCCGCCGTGGATGTCATCTTCACGGCTCCCAACAAGCTTTCCGCCCTCTGTTCCAAAGTGAATAACCCGCCGGAAACCCGAGGGTGTAGGGTGGCACACTCTGATCAACTTGTCCCCTGTGATTTAGAAATAATTTACTCCATCCCAGTGTCATGCGGGAAGAGGTACATCGGTCAAACGGGAAGGTGCATCAATATCCGCCTACAAGAACATCAAAACAACGTAAATAGTATAGCAATTTCTGGGCACCTGGCTAAGCACTGTAAGAAGTGCAAAATCACAGAAGACGACACTGAAAGAATCTGCACCCCTGACTTTAATCGCCGCACCACTATCGGCCGAGGACGAGATAGGTTGACGAGGGAAATCCTAGAAGCCCTCCAAATTCATCAAGCTGGTGAACAATGCGTGAGCACTGCATCCCTCTCCTTGTCGGAAAAAGAGCTAAATTTTCTGGGTGGCCTGATGAACACTTAAGTTTTCTTGTGCAACCTATAGCCTAATGATTCTGCGATCCCTTGTTGGTAGTGCCTTTATCTTGTTTTATCCTTCGCTGCGTCTCAAGATTTTAACGCTTTTATCTTCCCCCCCCCCTTTTTGGGCACGCTTTTAAAGCTTGTACGTCTTTCATTTTTATGTTTCACCTGTATTTTCACATCTGTGTCCCTCATGGTTTTAATGCTCCCCCCCCCCATTGGTCTTGTTATTGTTACTTTCACCTGACCACCTTTTTGCGGCCCTTTACACCGTTTTTTATCACTTACTTCTTTCATTGCTGTTTTTGAAATTTTGTGACGCGACCACACTGATTGGCGGTTATCGCTGCAGCAGCCCTGTTAAGCACCCTCGCATGTCTCCTATTTAAGCATATTTTCTTCAAAATAAATTTCAGTTGTGAGTCAGCGCTCGTGTGTGTCCGTTCTTCGTGTGTCCGTGTTTCATTGCGCTGTTTCCTCCCTTAAATGTATTACCAACTAGCCCGGAACCTTGCTCTTCTGGAGTGTAGTGGATGTCACATAATTCTTCTGACAGATTTTTTAAACAATTCTGGTTATTTTATTTCTCTTTTAATGTTTATTGTTTGTCGGTTGCTTATAATTTTTGGATAAACTGAAAAATACATGTACTGACTGGTATTTCATTCCAATAATTATACCCATTATTATGAAGCTGTGTTGGAAGGTAGGTGTGCATTTAGTATGCGTGCTTTGAATTTCAGTGATTGTTTCTGCAATGCAAAATGGAGGACAGGTCTCTGCTGTCCGAGTTTTTTGCAGTGGAGTGAAAGTAGCTGGAGCAGCATTTGCTACTGTGTCACCAAGCCAAACGTTCTCCCACAGACCACTGAGCTTCTGAATACCTATGGCTTAAAGCTCGAAGCTCTGGTTGGCCTTCCCGAGGTTTTCTGCATTAACGAGTGCAAGCCCAAGGGCTCAGAGCTAACAAAGCATTTGAAACCATAGAGCTATACACAGTAGTGCTGGGACCGTGCAGCAAGTCAGTGTGAATTAGGTCGCGATAAACGTGGTTTACTGTAGAAAGCTTGTGTGAAAAAATAGTTGCGCTCACAGAAACCGCTGTTTCTTAGTTGGTCATTGAAACAAAGCAATGCATGTAAAATTTTATCTCACTGATCCCTCAATTTTTTTCCAGCTAAAGACCAAGAGTCGCATGGAAGTTGTGCAAGCCACCAAGTTGCATGTGATTTTTGCCAGGGACCAGGAGCAGGCTGGGAAATTAGTGGATGGTCAGTGGTATTCACTCAGTAAGGCAAGCTTTTTCTGTAAGTACAGTTTTTGGCATGGCATTGCTTAGGAACGCATGCACTAATCTGACTACTCTATGCCCGCCCATGCTTCAAGAATAATGAAGTTCATGAAAAAAATTGATTTCCGAAAAAAAATTGCCTCTTCTGTTATGTTTTTTCAGAAAAGTATTTGCCATTTAAAGGGCTGTGAGAACCTTAAAAATTATTATGTGCTTGTTTTGGCTTTTTTTTCAAATTTCTTCCACATCTATGTTGGCCTGACCTTGTAGCCTGCCTGCATGAAATTGGCTGGTACCTACAGTTTGCTTTTTTGTTGCTCCTTTATTGTCTGTCACAATCTTTACTTTGCGTGGCAGTGTCATGCAGTTTGGGAAGTAATCTGACCTTATTTCTGCATTGGCCTGTAGTGCAAGCTTTTGAATGTGGGGCATGTTTATGGTGTCCTTTCGTTTGCTGTAACTGCAGTTTGGCCATGAGGGTTAGAGGCTTAGTCCTTTTTTTATTTTGATGCAGTGTCATATACTTCATGCATAAATTAATGAAGTAAGCACTATTTTTTGTAATAAATGAACATTCATTATAGCTGTGGCCATTATAAGTGCACTTGACTCTAAAATGGCTTTCTTTCGGCCTTCAGTATTACATCTTAAAACCAGCCGGAAGACACAAAACAGGAGAAGAGATGAGCACAAGATGAGGCTGGTCTAACAACTGAAATTTCATTGAAGGAAAGTGGCAAAAGAATACCTGCAAAGAGATTCAAGCATGCAAGACCCCAAAGCAGTGAGAGGGCAAAAAATAACCGAAAGGCACTGATGTACTAGTAAACCATCTAAAGAACTAATTCCTTACAGTGAAGGTTCACCGACGGTTTAGCCAGGCACTTGTTTTTAGCCTTACTGATGTAGTAAGCCTCAACTATATCAGGACAGATTTATCACTTCCCAAAACCACTGATGTGCTGCAGAAATCAGGCGTGCAAAGAGAATGGTCGTCCTCCGATTGCATTCACGAGATTGAACGTGCAGTGTCAGGTGAAAATTCGCCTTCCTCTCTATACAGTGAAAGTGTTCTCAGCCAGGCGCAAATTCAGATATCTACTTGTCTGCCCATAGTAGTTTCAGCTACGAGGCAGTGGAATGCAAAAAAACCTTTACTTTTGCAAGTGGTGAAAATTTTTTATCTGCCACTGTGCATAGCGGACGATTACCCGTAGTTGTATCAAGCCTAGTTTGAACGAAGAAGCAAAGGGCTCCTACCTTACTTTTAGCGGTCAAGACAACAACAACATCATACTTTGGTGCAACTTTCTTGAAATGGTGCGAAATAGCGTGGATGTAAGGTATAGAGCCCGTCTTTTTGTGCTGCTCAACTACGTCAGCATCATGTGAACGGTGTTCTGTTCCCTCGAGAGAGTAAAAACACACTCTGGCAGGTGCGCAAGATGGGCAAGTGGGAACCCAGGTGCCATTGGCTTGGAAACCTGCTCCGAGAATGCATTCTAAGCACTGTGATGGCATGACTTTCATAAAGCGGTCGTGATGCATGTGATTGCCAACCTGTCCTTCACCAGCCTCGAGTGGTTCAACTCGTAGCTAAGAGGCTTCCTGATCTTGGGCTTTGGCGCCAACATATGTGGTCGTCCGCAAAGCGCAGGTCCAAGTCAAGAAGCTACAAACGGTTATGCTTAGTGAAATTCAGACGTAAAAGATAGGCTTTGACCACATGCCTAAAGATTTCTAAAACGTCTTGTGCCAAATTATCTGAGCCCTCCTTGTGCAAAAAAATTAGGTAGCTATCAACATAATGAAATGCTACTATGCCGATGCCTTCCAAACAGGGCTTTGATGCGGTATCGACTCTGGACAGAAGAATGTCGCGGAGGAACAGTGCAACCTGGGACCCTCTGCATATGCCTGATTTCTGATGTAAATACCGCCTTGCCAACTCACAAAAGTGGAGTTCTGTGGAGTTCTAGTTTCTTGTGGACAGCAACCTGGGCAGGTGCTCTGCAGTGAGCATCGACATGGAGGGCCTGCACTATTCATTGTCACATGATAGACCTCTGAGGCATGTGCAAACTGCATCAGGGTGAACAATGAACATGCTTTTACAGATGATTGCATGATTTCGGTTGCTGGCTTCTTGGGGCTGTTGTCCTTTTACTGCAAATCCGTATTTGTCAGTTGGCAGGGCGGTATTTACGCGCAGGTCGTACCTTTGCTCAGCAACATTTTTTTGTCTAAAGTCGATAAGGCATTGGAGGCCTGTTTGGAAGACCTTGGCATAGTAGCATTTCGTTATGTTCATGACTGTAATTTTTCTGGACATAGAAGGCTCAGATAAGTTGGCACAAGATGTTTTAGGAGTCCTTAAGGCATGCGGTCAAGGCCTGTCTTTTACATCAGAATTGTCTAAGCAGAACCGTTAGCAGTTTCTTGATGCAGACTTGCGCTTTGTGGACGAATATGTTTGTCGGGGCTACAGCTAAAGATCGGGGAAGGCTCTTTTTAGCTACGAGTCGGACCACTCGTTGGGAAAGGATGGTGAAGAGGTGTATTTGTCGCTGGTTAAGGTCAGTAAAGATGGAAACACTTGATGGGTGTGCAATCGTGTGCATGACATCAGCTTTAGATAAGTCATGCCATCACTGCTGAGGACGCATTCTTGTAGCAGGTTTCCAAGCAGCTGGGTTCCCACTGGCCCATCTCAACAACCTGTCATAGTATGTTTTCACTCGCTCGAGGGTAAGGAGCAGATACTCCGATGATGCTGATACACCTTACCTCCACAGTATTTCACAGTCTCAAGAAAGTCGCGGGAAAGCGTAATGCTGCTGTTGTCTTAACAGCGAAGTGCAAGACAGGAGGCCTTTGCGCCGCCATTAAAAAGGCTTGATAAAACTGGGTACTTGTCCACAATGGACAGTGTCACAAAAAAAGGTTCACCACTTGCAAAGTAATGGAGTATATTGCATTCCACTGCCTTATGGCTGCAACTAATATGGGCAGACGGGCAGATATCTGAATTTGCACCTGACTGAGCACTTTCACTCTATAGGGGGAAGGCAAATTCTAATCTGGCACTGCACGCTAAATCTTGTGAATGCAAATCTGAGGATGACCTGTCTCTTTGCATGCCTAATTTCCACGACACATCAGTGGTTTATGGAAGGGATAAATCTGTCGGTAGATAGTTGAGGCTTACTACATCGGTAAGGCTAAGGACACGTGTGGCTAAGCCATCGAAAAACCGTCACTGTAAGGAATTTGCTTTTTTAGATGATTCATTAGTATGCCAGTGACCTTTGATTGCACTTCGCCCTTTCACTGCTTTGGGTTATTGTGTGCTTGTATCTCTTCGCGGGTTTTCTTTTGCGGCTTTCCTTCAATGATGCCGCCGCAGTGGCTCAGTGGTTATGGCGCTCAGCTGCTGTCCCAAAAGATGCAGGTTCAATCCTGGCCGCACCAGTCAAATTTCAATGGAGGCGAAATTTTAGAGGCCCGTGTACTGTGCGTTGTCAGTGCACGCTAAAGAACCCCAGGTGGTCGAAATTTTTGGAGCCATCCACTACGGCGTCCCTCATAGCCCGAGTCGCTTTGGGACGTTAAACCCTCACAAATCAAATAATCAAAATCTTCAATTAAATTTTTGTTAGTCCCGCCTCTTGAGCTCATGTCTTCTTGTGTGTTCTGGCTGGTTTTAAGGTGAGGCAGTACCAACTCGGCCAGTCATAAGGCTTGTTCAGTATTACAACATTTTGAATAAAGTGAGTTTACTAGGCTATGTTGCCGGGGATCGTGTCCGCAGCAGTTGTGGGCAACTCAGAAGAGATAGCGTCATATGATTGGTTGTGTAATTGGCAGAGGATTGGTTGTGTAATTGGCAGAGGATGATGTGAGGATGCTGCTCGAAAAGAAAATTTCATAATTGGATAATTATTTGCAGCCAAAAATGTCCAAAAAGTGGCTGGGCCAGAGAAAAAGTGCCGCAAAATTTGAAAACGCTGAAAGTAGGAGCTACAGCGTAGTGCCAAGTTTGAAAAACTGGAAGTATGGACAAAGCCAAAGCTTGGCGCCAAGTTTGAAAACTCGAAATGAGCAATCACGTGACCAGTGATAAGTTTCCTATACTTAACTAGGAGATAGGAAAAAGAATGATAAATTAGAGGCAAATAGGTAATTATTGAGAAGCAAAAGGCAATGAATGCGTGATTAGACTGGGCAAGTATTCAGTGAGTGGGCAGGAACGATCCATGGAGGAAAATTTGAAAACTCGAAATCGTTGCTGGGATGAAGTGAGGGTAAAATAAGAGTTAATTGATAACCAATAAAGTCAACGAGAAAACAACCATGGCGCCAAATTTGAAAGGCGACCAGTGTCGAGGAGGCGTCAAAGCTTTCACATTTTTTTGCGCAAGTAGCAGCGGTGATCTCTATTTTTGTTTTTTTCAGCCAAGACAAAAACCATTTTTCTTGGCTCATGGGCGATGTATCTAGGAACCTGCGGCCAGGACAACGCTGGACAGCATGCATCAGCAAGCTCGAAAAAAAAGCACGAAACAGTAAATAAATATTGATCATTTTCATTTCAATTCTAGTGGTTTTGTGCACGAATTACTCTGGAATGCACAAAGCTTGTGTTGACAGGCGACCATTAACAAGCTGTGCATTTTTGTGCATAGCGTACTCCAGAACACAAATCCTGTGTTAATTGACAGGTGACAGTAACGACTGTTACACAGTGTACGAGCACTACACAAGACACACTACAGAAGACAAGGCAAACTACAGAAGACAAGACAGACTCCAGAAGACAAGACAGACTCCAGAAGACAAGACAGACTACAGAAGTCAAGACAGACTACAAAAGATAGGACAAACTACAAAAGACAGACTATAAAAGACAAGACAGACTACAGAAGACAGGACTACAAAAGACAAGACAGACTACAGAAGACAAGACAGACTACACAAGACATGCCCAAAATACGACAAGACTACAGACTACAGAAATTTTTTGTCTTAGAATCCTGTAGTGCGTTTTGACTGGGCTGGTAGTCCCCTTCGTATTCTTGCGGCTTGTCCCGGCCAAACATTTGATCCGGACTTCATCTAGCAATTCCTCGTCTTGTCCCTCATATTGGTGGACGAGTTTTTGAATTGCCTTGTTGCTCGCAGCTTTGGTGTTGGTTGGGTCCAGGAGTACCTTGAGTATACGCCACGTTTTGGCTGTGCTGAGCGTGCCGTAGCCGCGGGTTCACTTCCGGTGTTTGTTCCGTTCTGTCTGTTTCTTGCGTGTATTGTTTTTTTTTATTTGGTTTAGCTGTTGGCACCATCCTTCTATTGAAGTAATCTCCCCCTCATGTGTTTCCAGTTCTTCCGAAAGGCGTCCCAGTCTGTTATATGGGCAGTGCCAATCTTCCTCTTGATGTTCACGGCTTCTAGAGTTATCTTCAGTACGTAATTATCGCTGCCTAGATTCTCCAGCAAGTTTTCCCATTTGACCTGTTTTGCTCCTCTAACGTACGTTAGGTCGGGGCAGGTATCTGGGCTAACGCTGTTGCCTAGACGCGTGGGTTGATTTTCGTCCGTTATTAGGGTGCAGATTGTCCTCCGCGGCCACGCAAACTAGCTGCCCCTTCGTGTCTCCTTCTGATACCCACAGCTGGGGTCCCTCGCGTTAAAGTCCCCTACTATCAAAAGGGTGTTGGATTTTGCTAACCTGCCTGCCCCCGCGAAAAGTTTGCTAAAGTTGCCGTCTTTTTGTCTGGTCGCGCGCTGTATAAGTTTACTATGAACGTACTTTTTGTATTATGCATTTTCTTGGGTATCACCTTAGTTATCACGTGTTCTATCCCGGTAACTTGTATTTCGCAATCTGCTATGGTTACTAGTTTATTGCTAATTAGTGTCGCCGTAGGGCCCTTCTCCTGGCATGTGTAACCCCTGAGTGTTGGCGTGACATTTGTCTCTTGCAACATGATGATGTCTGGGGGTGCGTTCTGTGTGTTTAAGTACTGCTGCAGGAGTCCCTGCGTGCGCCGGTACCCCCTGAAGTTCCATTGCCATTAGCTTAGTGTGTTTTGTCCGGCCATGTTGTATTGTTATTGTTGTTGTTTTGTCTTTCGAATTCGAATCTTCTTTGGTGATAAAGCCTGTCCCTGGCTTCGCTCGTAATTTTCTGTGTGTTTTGACTTTTTACGTAGCTGCGAAAATTCTGTGAATTACCGCGCGCTTGACGTCGCCTGGCATGGCCACATATGCCTGTACTGGGTAGCTCGTTCATCCAAAGGGAAAATGCTTGATCTTGCGTATTTCGTTTGCTGCTTCTTGTTCGGAGGTGCTCGCGATCACAATGTTCGAGCCCGGTCGGAGCCTGACCAGAAAATCCTCCTCCTTGATTCATCCTCCACATGCTTCCACGATGGCACACGTGGCTTGATACACGGCTTCATTTCCAGAACTTTGAGTCCTCCGCGCGGTCGGATAATGATCATGGCGTCGTCCATCGGGAGCGGTGGTAGCTTCTGCCTCGGCTGCCGCTGTGCTCCTGCTTTAAGTCCTTGAGCCGGCGTGCGCACTCCGCCGGATTGCGTCATCCCGCCGGCAGATGTGTCTGCCGCTTACATATGTAAGCTCGCGAGCTTACATACCGAGCGGGACAATCAATGGACCCGGATACCACTATGACGGTGGAACCAACGTACGTGGAAATATTAAACCGCACAGAGGCAAAAGGATAATATATCCATCATTCCACCCATCTTTCACACATGAAGCTGTCGGCTGGCGAAGGCTGCAGACAGGAACATTCTCAAATCTATACATCCTGCATAAAATATTTCCCAGTCGATACAGGGACACGTGCCCATGGTGTGGGGCCATCCCAACACTATATTACATCACATGGGGGTGCAGAAATAACTTCTCTTTCCACAAAGAAGAAAAACCCAGTGCGGAACATAGGGAGAGCCTGCCAACCAACGGCGTGCTCACAGTCTAAAAAGGATTGGTGCAGCACGCTCTCAAAGTGACCAGGCTCAGCGGTGCTCTGGAACAGGGGCGCTTACCACTCAAAAGGACGGAGACTTCAGTAAAGCATGAAGACCTTTGTTAGCCGCTGAAAGCCGTAAATAGAGCAATAAAGTTTTTCCATTCCATTCCATAGCCGCGCTCCTTAGGTCTTAGCGGTGTGAGTGTGTGAAGCCTCTGAGTAGCAAGCGTAATTGGCTCACTGGGGGAGTGAACACCTCGGTAACGCTGCGAGTAGACGGTAGCGTCCACTTACAAAATTTGAGGCAGTTATGCGCCTTTCCTTTTTTCAAAACCAGAGAAGGTTTAGCTTTGTTTTTGAAGCGAAAGCTTCACTACGCTGGGTATAGCCGGCATCGCGCCGACATCACCGACATCACCTTCAAGTGAGCCAGAGGTAAAGTGTGGCCATAGGCCTTACCATATGTGGTCCACCACTATGTCGCACCACTTGATGTTTGACCTTTAGATTCGCCAGTAGATATGGTGGAATAGTCACGTGACAATCGCGTGATGTCGCCCGATGGAACAACTTTTCCACCGATGTAGGAGGCCCATACTCCCCGCCCCTGGTACGCAAGCTCAAGGGGCGGTGTCCGGGGCCTCCGCGACGGGCCAAGTTACAGTGATTCTTCGCTGACTGACTGAAACACTTTATTTTGAAAATATATACACGGAGCTAGTGGAGTGGTTCTTAGGGGTCTGTTCCTTATAAATGCTAGGCGGCTTCCGTCGCCAGGCGGACGACTTGTTGCTGTTCGGCGGGGACTCGCTTCGAAGCAATGCCTCCCAGGCATCTCTATTTTTAATGTTCTACCTGACGCCTGGAGAGTCACGACATTGCCAGATTATATCATCAACAGTACCCCTGTCTCCGCAGATATTACATTCACCATCAGGTCTATCTTCTATTCGCGTGAAGAACAGCAAGACTGGATTCGGGAAATTCCCAGCTTGCAGGCGTCGCCAAGCGACAGCCTCTCAGTTGCTTTAAGTTCGGTCCGGTGGTGGCAGAGACCTTCTTCCAGCTCTGTAGTGCTCGACGATTTCAGTGCAGGTGCGCGTTGTCATCCAGTCCCCGACAATCGGGTGGCTCTACGGTTACCCGGAAGAAGAGAGTTCGGGCTAACTCGTGTACCGCCTCATTGCCTGGGACAGATTAGTGTGCGGGGGTCCAGATTATCGTAATTTTCCGGCTCAATTCAGAACTTGCTAAAATTTTGTTCACCTATTTCGAAACCGTTCCTTTGCCAAAATTTCAGGAAGCCGTATTACCCGCCGCGGTGGCTGAGTGGTTAGACCGCCCGGCTACTGATCCGGAATTCGCGGGTTCCAACCCGACTGCGGCAGCAGCGTTTCTATGGAGGCGAAGCGCAAATGCGCCCGGGTGCTGTGCGATGTAAGTGCACGTTAAAGATCCCCAGGTGGTCGACATTATTCCGAAGCCCTACACTGTGGCACCTCTTTATTCCTTTCTTCTTTCACTCCATCCTTTATCCCTTCCCTTACTGCGCAGTTCAGGTGTTCGGCGAGATGTAAAACAGGTGCTGCGCCATTTCCATTCCACACAAAAAAAACAATTTTTCCGCTTTGCTATCAGTAACTATGAGTGATTTAGCTCCAACGCAAGCGAGCCTATTGCAGTTCCAGTTCCAGTTCCAAAAACTTTTATTTCCATCAGAAATGGAGGCCCTCTACTCCCTACCCCTGGCGCGCAGGCCTAGGGGCAGAGGCCAGGGCCTCCGCGACTAGATGGAGGCAAAGAGTTGTTGGCTCTTCGCGGCCTCTGGCGCCAGATGGATGGCTTTCTTCTGGGTCGCGGGGTCCGCGCTTTGCAGAAAGGTTTCCCAGGCTTCTCTACTATCTATTCCTTCCCTCACCCATGGGGAGTGTACACACTGCCAAATTATATGGTAGGGGGTCACCTCTCTCCACATTATTTACATTTATCTTCTATGTCCTCGTCTTGTAGGACGTGTGACGCCCATACCGGGTTTATGAAATTTCCGGCCTGTAGCCTTCTCCAGGTTACTGCCTCTCTGTTCCCGAGCTCCTTGTTTGGGAGGAGGGACAGTTCTCTGCAGTCTAATTCTCTATGATTTCTGTGTATGTCTGTAGTCTCTCGTCGAGTTCCTTGCAATCTGGCGGTTCCGCTTCTGCTCGGAGGTAGAGATCTCGAGCTAGAAGGTGCGCCGCTTCATTGCCTGGTACTGACGTATGAGCTGGTGCCCATATTAGGCTAATTTTTTTATGCATCTTTTTCCCCGCTAGAATCCGCACCGCTTCTGATGCGACTCTACCTCTTCCATAATTGTAGATGGCTGTTTTACTGTCACTTATTATATAGTTTGCCTCTGTTCCCACGCAAGCAAGCGCTAATGCTACCTCTTCTGCTACTTCCGAATTGCGGCTGCGTATCGTAGCTGCTGATATTGCTGTACCCTTGCCATCCACCACTGAGGCTACAGCTGCTCCCAGTCTACCGCTCGCCGAACCCGTGTATGCTACCGTCTCCTTATTCATTTCGTTGAAGCGTCTCATGAGGGCTTCGGCTCTCTTTTCCCTCCTCTCACTGTTGAAGGTGGGGTGCATGTTTCTCGGAAGTGGGTCTATTCTGAGATGTTCCCTGACCTCCTTCGGGATGTCTTGTTTTTGCTGCATGCCTCTGTCTGCCTGCAATCCTACCATGCCTAAAATGGCTCTGCCTGTATATGTCTGGCTAAGTCTTTCCTGCTGAGCTGTTTTGACCGCCTCGGCCGTTTCCTTCCGCGTGTTGTGTATCCCCATAGCTAGGAGTCTTTCCGTTATGGTGCTTATGGGTATTCCTAACACTCGTTTGTAGCACCTCCTAATTATTGAGTCCAACTTACCTCTTTCTGGGGCCCGGATGTTAAGGTATGGTGTAGCGTAGCTGAGTCGACTGATTATGTATGCTTGCACCAATTTTATTAGCCTCCTTTCTTTGAGTCCTCTCCCTTTGAGCGCTATTCTTCTGAATATTCCAGTTACTTTCGCTGCATATGCTTCCAGTTTCTTTATTGTTTCATCATTGTATCCATTTTCCTGAATAAAAGATTGCTATCACTTTTTAATCTTAAAGATTTCGGGTTGTATATTAACAGTTCTGACTTCTCTGGCGAGCAGGCTAGCCCCCTTCCTGCCGCGTACTCCACTACTCTGTCTGCCACAGTTTGAAGTTTGTTTTCTATCTCTGCATCGCTGCCTTTGTTTATCCAGACATTTATGTCGTCCGCATACATGCTAGAGTGTAAGTTCTCGATTCCTCCCAGTTTCGCTGGGAGGCCTCTCATGGATAGGTTGAAGAGGAGCGGGGATAGGACCGATCCCTGTGGTGTACCTGTGTTGCCTAGCTCTATTTCTTCTGACTCCATGTCCTGGTATCTTATTTCGGCTGTCCTATTAGACAGGAAGCCTCTAATGTAGTTGTAAATCTTGCAGCCTACACCGATCTCCTGAAGTTCCGATAGGACCGCCTCATGTTTTACATTGTCGAAAGCTTTGTTAAGATCTAATCCCAAGATTGCCTTTGTGTCCTTAGTCCGAGAGTCTATGATGCCAACTGCCGTTGTGACGTCAGTCTGGGAGAAATATATAGGTCGCAGCATTCATTGGGTGACCAACCTCTAGCGATAAATCATTATTTTAACATCCACCTGCCGTGGTGGCATGCAGAGTGGGCGCGCTGCCTATCCAGTGTGCGGAACGCACTCAACGTTACAGACACCAAACCGCGGCTACTTGGCCACACCACAGCTTTCGCTCTCTAACCAAGTTCAGCGGCATTTAAACCGCAGGTAATTTTGGGGCGGTTGGTTTTAATTAGTAGTTTTCAGGAAATCAAATGGCGCGGTAACTGTCTAGGTATCTCAGTGGACACCCGAACCGCGCGGTAACGGAAGGAATAAAGGAGGGAGCGAAAGATGAAAAAGAAAGAGGTGCCGTAGTGGAGGGCTCCTGAATAATTTCGGCCACATAGGGACCTCCAACGTACACTGACATTGCAGAACACACGGGCGTCTTTATACACATGTAGGATTGAGGTTATTAATTTAGAGGACTGTTGTCACTTGGAGGCGCCAACCAGACAAGCCGGCGATGATGGCCTGCAGGTTGGCGCATAACTAAATGTAACGCTTTACTGGTGCAAGCAAAGAGCAGAAAACTCAAGCCGTGAGTACTGCGTTGCTCGCGCTCTATTTGAATATGCATTTCAGCTTTCGGGATGACGCCTTTGGACCCTCGCGAACAGTCCATAACATCGTAGAATAATTCGTGCATGGTTTGGACCACTTGTTAGGAGATTTATCAGGTGTTTCGGGGAAGACTAAGTAACTTTAAAAAATAGGCTTCTCGAGGTAAAACTATGATTTTGCGGTACAGTATTAACAGTGCCCGTCAGAGCCGTCGAAGTTGCAGTCTGCTTAACGAATGTCTGATATTTAACTTTTTTAACCATCACAGTGAGGCCATTGGTCGCAATTGAAGAAATGTAGGCGCTTGATAGTATTAGCCATATAAGTTGTTAGAAATTTTGAAACTTGATTATCCTCGGCGCAGTGTCGCAACAAATTTTGGCTTCATTTGCAAGAATACATCACGGATTATGATCGTCAGCTTGACTACGGCCACTGTAGTGGAATGGCCTCACCCATATCTCTCCAATTAACCCTGTCCTGTGCCATCCGCGGCCATTCTATCCTTGCGAACTTCTTATTCTCCTCCGCCCACCTAAATTTCTGCTGCCTCCTGCTACGCTTGCCTTCCCTTGGAATCCAGTCTGTTACACTTAAAGGTCATCAAGCTGAGAGATAGCGCAGTGGGTTACCTGTTATATTTGCTAGAGGCCATTCTCTACTTTACGTTCGTAGATCCCTGGGAGTACTCATATCCCTCATAGCGCAGTGGTGCATCGGCTAAGTGATGCGCCACTGCCGTGTCATGACAGGCGCTCCCAGCGGCGGGCATTGTGCGGCGAAAGGAAGCTCCTCCCGAAAGCCCAATAATTTATTTGACTGCCACCTGTCAGAGTGGGCAGTTTGCGTACAGACCGGGGAGCAGCTTGTGATGATGCCGCGAGGCCATGTAGCCTATGTCGCCCACCTGCCTCCTATGTTGCTCTCTGGGCACCAGCTGCCAAATTCATGCTCGTCATTTTTCGCTTAAGACACCCATAACGCCGAAGCCTGATTTGCTGCGTAACGGGGGTTTTAACGCAGTCGCGTTAATAGGGTTGGACCCATTAGAGCAAGCAAGGAGCACAGCGGAGGATGAACGGCAGGACGAGGAAGAAAGCGAAGGAGGAAAGTACGTCTCGAGACGAGGAGGAAAGCGCAGGAGGAATGCAGAATTGTCAGGAGGGAAGTGAAGAAAGACTTTAAGGCGGGTCGGCGATTACCTTGTTAGAAGTATACAAAATTTTGTCGCATGTCCAAAAATGCTCGATTTTATTCCTGGCAAATTATATTTCTTTAATTCATTTCACTGCTCCAATTTTTATATTGATTTAGTCTTCTCACGCCTATTTTTCCCCGCGCAAATTCCTCATTGGGATTATCTACTGAACCTAGGCCCATCCCCCTGCGTGGGTATGTGCCATGCTTACTAAGGAGAAAAAGAAGTCGGCGAGCCTGTGAGGAAGAAGGAAGGGAGGGTACAGCGATTATGGTAGAACCTGTCATGCGTATTTAGCGGGCGGCTGGTGAGGAATGCTCTAGCCGAGAAAAGGTGCGCCGCTGCATCCAGGACCGAGCTACGCCGCTGTGTTGCGTGTGCGTTTGCCCCCGGTTCAAATACTTCAAAAGCAGCGCACTGAGTTTGCTCAAATCCTCAGCCAATTTTATGTCGACAACGTTAAGGTCTTCGTTTTGCAGAAAATCAAGCATTGGCGTTGTTGCATAGAAAAACCCAAAGAAAGCAAATGAATTAAAATGTCAGATAGTTTAACTGCATTTGGATCGGTCGTAGTTTCTTACAAGTATATATATATATATATATATATATATATATATATATATATATATATATATATATATATATATATATATATATATATATATATATATATATATATATATATATATATATGCAAATTAACTTCAGTGAAAAGTAAATTTGGATTACTTAGGCCGGAAAGCAACCCAAGACCGTTTGACTGTGAGACCAGCACGATACCTCTAAGTCACAAAGGCTGCTTGTTTCGAGCTGAATAATGGTTGATCTAGAAAATGCGTTGTGGTCTTTGGCTTACTGAATGCCTCGGAGACCTGTAATGATGCGTTTATGAGTAATTATGAGTATATGTGTAGTGTTGTGTTGGGTTTTGTGGCACATAGGCGGCTAAGGCCATCATGCGCCAAACGCTAGGTATAGAAAATTGTCTTGTGCCAGATTTTATATGAAAAAATGAAACGGTGGTGTAAAGGACCTAAAATGTGATTTCATACCGTCTAGTGAAGGTAAAAGGCAGGATTTTCCGAAATGGCTTATGATAAAAGCTTTAAAAATGGTCAGGTAAACTCAGCGCCATATTTTGCATAGGAAGGATGTCGAGGCCCTTAACCAATGAAATAGACACCTTAGGCTGAGGAGTGAGAAAGTGGCTGAGGTGTATCAAAAAAAAGTGAGGCGTTTACAGTTTATTAAGACAGTCAGCCTCCCGAAAAAAGTTAGAAACATCAGAAATGTCAACAATTGCATTATCACACAAGACTAGCGCTGGGTGAAACGGAATACACTGATTATAAGATTGACCAAAATACTTTGTGCTTAGTTCTTCAAGGTTTAAACATGCGCATAATATGTGGTTTAGTGTGAGCTCGTCCCCGAATCTTTCACAAACACGTTTGTGGTCTTTTGTAAGTAAGTAGTTTTGTGTCAGGTGTGTGTGTCTTATGCGAAGACGACATAAGATTACTTCAGTGAAAAGTTCCTGGTGTCTGCATGACTCCCGGCGATTCCCCCAAGGTGGGCTTTTATGAAGTGTAGTTTGTTGTCAATTTCATTATCCTACTCTTTCTGCCATTTCTTCTTTAATGTGTTATGTATCAACTTCATGCAGTCTTTAAAAGGTATGTCCACATTTTTGATTTCACCATTTGGAGCTCGTACTGGTCCTGCGTCTGCTCTCTCGTTACCCTCTATGCCGACATGGCTTGGGACCCAGCAGAACCTTATCGTATGTCCTTGTGTTGTGAAATTTTCTATGTTGTGTATGATGCAGCCTACTAAGGATTCAATTGCATTTCTTGACTGCAGCGCTGTGAGAAGGCTCAGGGAATCGGTGTATATCATACTGTTTTCGATGTTCTCAGGTACTATTTTGTCCACAGCCATACAGACTGCATAGCATTCCGCAGTAAAAATTGGCACATAACTTGGTAATCTTACTATTTTTTCCCATTCCCCACTACTACGGCACTTCCAACGTGAAACGCTGTTTTAGAGCCATCTGTGTAAAACTGCATGTAGCTAGAATATTTCGCTTTCAAAGCCAAGTATTGTTGTAGTAGGTGTTTATGTGGTGTTTGTTTTTACGAAACTGTAAGAGTGAAGTCACATATAGCGGGAAGGCAGCACCATGGCGGCAATGGATCGTGTCGTGGTAGAGCATCTAGTATTCCCCGTTCATGACATGCATCTTCAAAGCATAACAACAAAGGTCTGATTGATTGCGGTTTATTATTGAACAGTATTCTAGATGTGCACTTGGTAACTACGGGGTAACAAAGGTGTTTTGGTAAGGATCGTATTTTCAGTACATATTCACAGGTAAGCATTGCTCTTCTGTTTGCAAGAGAGGGTTCATTTGTGTCTAGATATAGACGGTTTATGGGGGGATGTTCTGTATGCACCAGTTGATAAACGGAGACACATGTTTTGTATAGGATACAGTGTTTTGAGATATGATGGTCTTGCAGAGCCATACACAATGCATTCATAGTCCAAAGTGGACTGTAGTACGGAGCGGTAGATCTGTAAAAGGCATAACCTATCGGACCCCCAGTGTTTCTGTGAGAGTATCTTCAGTATATTTAGCGATCGGGAAGCTTTCTTTTTGAGGGTGTTTATGTGGGGTAGGAATGTGAGCTTTCTGTCAAAAGTTATGCCTAGGAATTTATGCTCTTGTTTTACTTGTAGCACAGTTTCATTCAAGTGCAGGGTGGGATCAATCTGCACGCCTCTTTTCAGTGAGAAAAGCACGGCAACTGTTTTTTGTGGACAGAACTTAAATCCATTTTGTTCTGCCCAAGCCGCTAGTTTGTTCAGTGTAATCTGTATCTGTCTTTCGCGTGTTGATAAACTGGAAGATGTGCATGAAATTTGAAGATCGTCAACATATACGGAATATATGATGGACTTTGGAATTAGTTAATTATATTGATTTTAATGCCGCGAAAGCAACTCAGGTTATGCTGCGCCAAACACACGATTATAGCTTTTGTTAAAGGTTACGCTTTTTCTATCTAAAGTTTGTTTAAAACATTGTCTTCTCTGAGAAACTTAAAAATGCTTGAAAAATCAACCAGTGCTTGATCACGCAAAAGTAACATGGGGTGTAGTGGGATGTATTCTAGGTGCTATTAGGGATATGTAGCCGGTTGTTAGTAATAGCCATATCCGTTTTTAGAATTTCGAAAACGCGGTTTTTCTCGCCTTTGTGGCTGAACGAAATTTGGCTACAGTGTGCGAAAATACATGCGCTTGCGAAAAGCAGGCAGGGAAAGCAACTTTTACCGTAACTAGCTTTAAAAGCCAAACTTTGTCGAGCCAGATCGCCAAGAGTAGTTGCGTTTTCAAAATTCTAAAAACTGACATGACTATTACGAACGACTGGCTACAAATCTCTAAATGCATCTAGGCGCCTAACTCTACAAGTTAAAAAGTTAAATATTAAAAATTAGTTAACCAGTAAATTACTTAAGGCGATTCACCGGTTTCTTGGTGTCCGCGAACACTGGTAATACTAAGCCGCAAAAGCATTGTATTTAAAACAAAAATCGTAGTTTTTAAAACTTCCGAAATCCTTCGCTGAAATACTTGGTATATTGTGCAGTATGTGTGCTATGTGCATCTGGCTTTACACAGGGCTATGTGGAATTGGTCTTCAGTCGAATGCAGCCCTTTGGCATGCTATGCACACGATTGTCGGCGCAGAAAACTTACAGCTCTTTCTTAGAGTAGGCGGCACCGGGCAGCGATTTCTTTGTTTTAGGTGAACTTGCAGTTAGCGCAGAAGAACGTCGTCAGCCATTTTTCTGCTGACATATTTTGCCACTAGTAGTAAGATGTTGTTTTTCGTAATTTTTAATCCTAATGTGCGCCGTCGAAATAGAAATTATTTCCACGGTCCTTTGGGTTTTACTTGAGAAGTCATTGCATTTAAATACTGCGATTTTTATCAACCACGACGCTTTGCGCGAAATTGTGCACATTCCTGCCGACAAGTAACCACTAGTGTTCAGCGCTGGGAAATCAACAAATTTTCTTTTAAAGATCTGAACACACTCTTCAGGCGTAAAATAATTTCATTTCGTTGGAAACGAACAAATGTCGTATCGAATAGCTTTGGAGCAATCGCATGGACTTCCTCCATATGAACTTCTTTCGTCAGTGCAGTTTAATTTTTTTTTCTTTTTTAGGGAACCCTAACTAAAATTATGAGATCACAGCGGCACCCGCATTAGAAGAATCCGTAAGCCTTGACGCATCCTCGCCCCTCTTTGGCCCTCTTTGCCGATCTGTACTCTTTACTCACGGTTCGCTCCGTCCACACTTACGGTTTTTCAAATTTAGCGCCAGGCTTTAGCTCCACCCACTTCCGGTGTCTTCAGATTTTGCGCCACATTTTCTCCGGCCCCGCCCACGTTTTGGACGTTTTCGGCTCTGATTAATTACTAATTACCTCACATGCACCTCGTCATTTTCCCTGCGAGGTTTTTTGATGCTCTATTTAATGCAACCATTCCCTTTCTAAAATTTTTGCGTACGAAGAAACGTATCGGCTTTGGAGTTTGAGTTTAGATCAAGACTCTCACCCAGAATTCCTCGACAACTCGAAACAGTTTATCACCGACTTCGTCTGAATACTGCATATACAAATGCCCTGCGATACCGTTTTGGACAAATGAACAGTCCGCATTGTGACAACTGTGCTTAGATAGAAACTGTGGAACATATCCTGCTTGAGTGCCCTGCGTATGCTAACGAGCGTGCGTACTATGAACATTGCATGCAGAAGCTCTGCCCAGTGCCCCTAACAATGGACAAAGTTTTAGGCCCCTTAGCCTGCTTCAGGCAACAGAGACTTGCAATGAACTTTCTTTTTACATATTGAAAAGACATTGGACATCTCGATAAGCTCTAAATTCACTTGCAGGTTACCTTCATGCATTCTTCTTGCAGTGAACTTCGTCAGCCCATTCGTCGGACTATGCACTCCATCATTCCATAGGTTACATCAATACTCGCCACTGCATCCTTAGTACCCATTTCATGGCTGCATTTTATCTTCGTTTTTTTTTCACCTCTTCCACGCTGCTCTCCTTCAGTCTTTATCTCCCAAATTCCCCTCCCTACGCAGAGTAGCATGCCAGCGATATTGAAACGTCGGCTAAATTCTCTCTTTCTTCATTAAAGAGTCTCTCTCTCTCTCTCTCTCTCTGATAACTCAATTCGTTCGAACGTTATCGAGACGACAATCTCGCGATGACACCAAAAAGACAACATAGCCATACAATGTTTACCCGTTAATATACGTTTAGAGAATATCACAGACAAAAGTGAGAGCTAAGACAGTTCAAGAAGATTGCCAGCTCCGACACAATATATTCCAAACCGCCATCCAATGGGCTGACGAGAAATCTTTCCTGTGATAACTAGTTGCCGATTCTTTCCATCCCTTCCATTGCAGCGCTCTCGCGGTAAACAAAGAATTTATGCTATACATTATGCAACTTTATATCACTTCTACCACAGTTCATAATGGATATGTTTGCCCACGCCAAGAAGATATGTGAATTGTAATCCCAGTACCTAAAACACAAGAGCACAGGGACGATGCCACGTTTTTTGTCGCTGCTTTTGCACCCGATTGCTGAGCAATGGTTTATGGTTTATGGTTTACGGGGGATTTAACGTCCCAAAGCGACTCAGGCTATGAGGGACGCCGTAGTGAAGGGCTCCGGAAATTTCGACCACCTGGGGTTCTTTTACGTGCACTGACATCGCACAGCACACGGGCCTCTAGAATTTCGCCTCCATCGAAATTCGACCGCCGCGGCCGGGATCGAACCCGCGTCTTTCGGGCCGGCAGCCGAGCGCCATACCCACTCAGCCACCGCGGCGGCTCTGCTGAGCAATGAATGCATTGCAGTGGCTGAAAGCGAAGGATGCTTCCTTTTAAAACTAGTGATTGCTTAATATATACATTGTGTCGTGGCCTTTAAAAAATGCGTAAAATATTCGGAGTTTATATGCTGTGTTCATATTTTTAGAATGCGCCACCGTGGACTTCCCTGCCTAACTGTGTCAATGTAAACTTTGCCTGACAAAGGGTAGCGACAAGCGCACGGTCAACGCTTTGCATGCTTGGGCTCTAGATATGTATTTTATTGCGATACAAGAAAACGATTCCCCCCAAATTACGGCCCGACATGTTAGCTAAGAAGGCTGTAAAAGGCACCGGTGTTATTGACCTTGCAGACAAGCTTCGCGAATGT